>PVLC010002441.1:0-114780 GCA_004027655.1 Graphiurus murinus | reverse complement strand
CCAGCAATACCACTACTGGGTATATACCCAACAGAATGGAAACCAAATTATCAGACCGATGCATGTGTATCTATGTTTATAGCAGCTCAATTCACAATAGCCAAACTATGGAAGCAGCCAAGATGTCCAACCACAGATGAATGGATTACAAAACTATGGGATATGTACACAATGGAATTTTACTCAGCCATAAAGAAGACTAAAATCATGTTATTTGCAGGGAAATGGATGCAACTGGAAAGCATTATGTTAAGTGAGATTAGTCAGTCACAAAGAGATAAGAAGCATATGTTCTCCGTAATATGTGGATGCTAGGGAGAAGATGGGGCATAGGAGAGTCTCCAGATGAAAAGGAGAGATCCTCGATAAGCAAAGAAGTTGATTTAATTGTAGTGGATGCATGGGGCAGAGGGACACCCTAAAGCACATGATGTACTTACACAACCATATCAAGGTCACTCACTGAAGTGAACCTGAGGGGGAGGGAGGGGGAGGGAATGGGGTGGGAATTGGGGAAGGGGTCAAATGAGAATTGTGTGCAAATATGTTGTTAACAACTTGTACTTAACAAAGATGTATGCTATATTGCACGAATTACTACAATAAAAAATTTAAAAAAAAGAAAGTTTTGACACCATCATCTACTGCCCTTTCTATATCATCCATCAAATTATCTGTAGATCCTTGAAGTACTAGGGTATAAATGGCACCATCTTCATTTTCATGCTTAAAAACAACCACTTGTGTGTCTCCAACTTCTGAGAGGTAAACACTCGCAATGTCCCATTTCTTCAAGCATAGGGACTTTTACACAGACTTCTGAGATCCCATTTGGACTTCAGACTCACCAACGTGATATTGTATTTGTTTGCATAATGAAGAGCCATGTCTTCCACTTTGCCACCAGTTACTATGACATTTGCACCAGTATCAGCAATAGACTTGACTTGTGCATCCATGAGATTTTCTTCTCCCTTACTAAAATTCATCAATTCTTTAGCAGTTTTTTTTTTATCAATAATGTTCCCTTAGTTTCTGTTATCATGCCATCAAAAGGACATGAGTAAACTGCTATTTTTGCATCTTTGACAGATGTTACATCACTTTCAGTTTCCTTCTTAAAAACCATGTCATGAAATACTGAAAAGGAATAGATTTCAGAGCACAGAATTTTACAAACTCTTATGTTATCATCATTGAAATGGCCAGAGTCAAGAAAAATAGATACACATGCCTGAGCAATGAGCTTTGCCAAAAATGCTTCATTACCATACTGTTTGCTCATTATGGAGGTACGAAGTAGGGATGACACCTCATCAACATCTCCAAGGTTTTCTGCACAACAACATACCAAGTATGGAAGAATCTCATGGGCTTTCCTGAAGGCTATTTCATAGCCTTCTATGAACTCTGAAACTGACAGACCAATCCTCATATGTTCTTCAGCTAATTCCAGAAGAGCTCCAGCAAATACCAAGAAAATTTGTGCCATCTCCAACCTACTGTTCTTGCATATGAGACCCCATTACAATCATTTATGCAGCAGGATGCTGTACTTCTCTCTTAAAATAGTTGCTGCATCATTTGTCACAAATAACTTCTTAAAGTGGTTGATAACCATTTTGTTTATTCCATTTGGTCCATATGCTGTACGAGTGGTTTGAGCAAGCTCCTTGCATGCCTAGATATTTCTGTAAACAGCCTCTTCTAATCCTGAAAAATGTTTTGCTCCCTCTATGAGCATCTGGACAACACCTGGGGCTTTGGGGATGTAAAGCACCATGGCTGGCTTCCAGGTAGCCATTCACACACTCAATCAGAAGATCTGGAGGAAGCAAAGGGGCTGGTAGATACTTTCAAAACATACCTTAACAATAATCCTTCACAAAGGATTATTTGAAAAGTGATATGCAGGTATAGAACACTTATACATATGTGAAGCTATACATATGCAGATCCTCTCTAGAATTTCAAACTGCAGTTGTGACTAGTAGAAATGAATATTGCAATAAAAGGAGCCACACATATTTTGTTGTTTTCCAGTAAATGGAAAAGTTATGTTTACACATACTATAGTCTATTTAATGTACAATAGCACTATGTCTAAAACAACAATGTACATATCTGAATTAAAAAATAGACTACTGCTTTAAAAATGCTACCTGTCATCAGAGCCTTCAGCAAGTCATAATCTTTTTGCTAGGGGAGCGTCTTGCCTACGTGTCAATGGCTGTTGACTAATCAGAGTGGTGATTGCTGAAGGTTGAATTGGCTTTGGCAATTTCTTAAACTAAGTTTACAGTGAAGTTTGCCACATCGATTGACTTTCCATTTCATGAAAGATTCCATTGTAGCATGTGATGCTGTTTGGTAACATTTTACTCAGAGTAGAACTTCTTTCAAAACTGGAGTCAGTCCTCTCAAACCTTGATGTTGCTTTATCAGCTAAATTGATGGCATATTCTAAATCTCTTGTTGTGATTTTAACAATGTTCATAGCATCCTCACCAGTAATAGATTCTTTCTCAAGAAACCATTTTATTTGCTCTTCCATAAAAAGCAGCTCCTCACCCATTAGAGTCTTATCATGATATAGCAACAATTCTTCAGGTGTCACCACTAATTCTACTTCTCTTGCTATTTCCCATGAAGATTGGAATTGATTTCTTCCAAACTCCTTTTTTTCTTCTTTCTTTGCCTCCCCCTCCCTCCCTCTCTTTCTTTTTGTGATACTGGGGAATGAAGTCAGGGACATTCTACCTCTTAGCTATACCCCTAGTCCTTTTTGTTTTGGGTTTTGAAACATAATCTCACTACATTGTTGGGAGTCTCACTAAGTTGCTGAGGCTGGTTTAAAACCTATGATCCTCCTGTATCAGCCTCCCAGGTACTGAAATTACAGGCATTCACCACCACACTCAATTCCAAAATCCTTTTAATGTTTATGTTTTGGCCTCTTCCCATAAATTACAAATGTATGTAATGGCATATAGAATGCTGAAACCTTTTCAGAAGATTTTCAATTGACTTTGCCTAGGAATCCTATCTATGACCTTAAAAAATGTGTTTCTCAGGTATCCTTATGAAATATTTTTCCTAAATAATTAGACGTGAAAGTCAAAATTACTCCTTGATCCTGGGATGCAGAATGGATGTCATATAGAGACATGAAAAAATAATCTCATTGTAACCAGCTGCATTATCAAAAAGATGTAAGATTTTGCCAAGCATGGTGGTACATGCTTGTAATCCCAGTACTTGAGAGGCTGAGTCAGGAAGATTTCAGGTTCCAGGACAGCCTCAGCAAGTAGTGAGACTCATCAACCTAGCGAGACTCTGTTTCAAAATAAAAATAAAATAGGGCTGGGAGTGTAGCTTAGAGGTAGAATGGCTCTGGGTTCAATCCCCAGTACCACATACAAAAAAAAGTAAGATTTTGAAAGGAATCTTTCATTCTGACCAGTAATTCTTAATAATGTGCTTAAAATATTCAGTAAAGGCTGGGCATGGCGGCACATGCTTGTAATCCCAGTACTTGGGAGGCTGAGACAGAAAGATCACAGGTTCGCGACCAGCTTCAGCTACTTAGTAAGGCCCTCTGCAACTTAGTGAGATTCTATTTCAAAATAAATAATAAAATAGGGCTGAGGGTGTAGCTCAGAGGTATAATGTCTCTGGGTTCAATCTCTGGTTCAGTAAACCATGCTGTAAACAGATGTGCTGTCACCCAGGCTATGTTGTTCCTTGTATAGAACACAGGCAGAGTAAATGTGTATAATTCTGAAGGGCTCTGGGGTTTTCAGAATGGTAAGTGAGCATTGGTTTCAGGGTCACCAGCTGCTCTTAGCCCTTAACAGGAGAGCCAGCCTCTCTTTTGGAGCTTTGAAACCAAGCATTGACTCCTTCTCTCTAGCTTTATAAGTCCTAAATGTCATCATCTTCTTGCAGTAGAAAGTTTTGTCATCTACATAGAAAATCTGTTGTTTAGTACAAGCCACCTACATCAATGATCTCAGCTAGTGTTTCTGGATAAATTGCTGTAGCTTCAACATCAACATTTTCCATTTCATCTTGCACTTTGATGTTAAGGAGATGTCTTCTTTCTTCAAACTTCATGAACCAATCCCTGCTAGCATCAAGCTTTTCTTCTACAGACCTCCTCATCTCTTTCAGTCTTTATGGAATTGAAGAGGGTAAGGATCTTTCTCTACATCAAGTTTTAGCCTAGTTTGATCTTCTATCCAGACCACTGAAACTTTCTCCACATCAGCAATAAGGTTATTACACTTTCTGGTCTCCAGTGCACTGTTACTTCCTTTCAAGAGCTTTTTCTTTGCATTCACAGCTTGGCTCTTTGGAATGGGGGGCCTAGTTTTGGGCCTGTCTCAGCTTTCAACAGGCCTTCCTCACTGAGCATAATCATTTCTGACTTTCTATGTAAAATGATAGATGTATGACTCTTCCCTTCATTTGGACATTTTAAGGCCACCATAGGTTTCTTAACTGGACTTGTTTCAATATTGCTTTGTTTCAGGAAATAGGGAGGCCAGAGGACATGGAGGAAACATAGGGGAGAAGGCTGGTGGAGCAGTCAGAACACATGCATTTATCAATTAAGTTCACTGTCTTATATGGGTGTAGTTCATGGCACCCAAAAACAATTACCATAGTAACTTCTAATATCATATTATGCTAAGTGAAATCAGCCAGTCTCAGGAAGTCAAGGGTCATATGTTTTCTCTAATATGTGGAAGCTAGAAAGAAAATAGGAGACAAAAGGGACTTGAGATGAATGAGGAGAGAGATCAGTAGAATAGCAGAAAGGGATTGGGGAGGAGGTAGAGAGGGGAAAAGGGAGAATTGATAAAGAAAACTGTTCAAATAATGCTATGACCATATGTGAAGTTATTACTACCAATCTCACTAACATGTATGGGGAGGGAGGAGCAGAGTGAGATCCAGGGGGAAACACACCAAGTGCTGTGTGCATATATGTTTCTGTTACTTTTAACCTCACTACAATATATAAATTCAATGCAACAATGAAAGTATTTAAAAAGTTCACTGCTGGGTGTGGTGTCACACGCTTGTAATTCCAGCATTTGGGAGGCTGAGACCAGAGGATCCGGGTTCGCGGCCAGCCTCAGCTGCTGGATCTGTGTTCGTGGCCTGCCTCAGCTGCTTAGTGAGGCCCTCCGCAACATAGTGAGACCCTGTTTCAAAATAAAGAATAAAAAACAGGGCTGGGAGTGTAGCTCAGAGGTAAAATGCCCCTGAGTTCAATCCCCAGTACCGCAAAAAAAATAAAAATAAAAAGATCACTGATCACAGATCATCATAACAGATATAATAATGAAAAAGTTTGCAATATTGAGAGAATCACCAAATACGACACAGAGATGCAAAACGAGCACATATCCTTGGAAGTTAAAATTCATACATATTAATTAGAAAAGTAAATAATCTCCATCATAATGATTGAACATATCAAGTAATTCACAGGGTTTCTTTAAACAACAAGCTCTTGTTTAGTATCTAAAATTATTTGATTTACAAATGCCCGATTCAGTCCTAACTTTCATAGAACTCTTCTATCTCAAAACAAATAACTTTATAGGTATTTCTACCTTATTTTATTTGGTTGTGAATATGTCAAGGTTGAAAGGAAGATTCCTTTTCCCCATTTTAATGATTTGCAAGAAGGTGATATGGTAAAATGTAAAAAATACTCGTTTGTTTTGCAGAAAAATAGAAGACACGTTGTCAATCTCCACTCTTCCACTGATGATCTGTGTGATCTTGCAAAGGTTGCTTGACTTCTCTGAGCCACATTTTCTACACAATAGTAATAATACCTACCTTAAGGTGGTTATGTGTATGTGTGTGTGTGTGTGTGTGTGTGTGTGTGTGTGTGTATGTATGTATGTATGTTCCTGGGGATTGAACCCAAGACACTCTACCATTAAGCTACATCCCAGCCCTTTTTATTTTTTTAAATTAATTTATTTATTTTTTCAGCACGGATTTTTTATACATTTCTTGAGTACAACAGGGTTACATAGACATTTATGACATATCAATCATTGTCAGATCACAAATAGCACCACTTCTTCGTTTTACATGTATAGCCCACATTCTTAACATAGCTTGGTAAAGCAAACTTTCTAGAGTCATAAAACCATACTCCTTTAGGGTCATATATTTACTTTCTAAGAAGTAGGAGGGTCTTTCATCTACGCATCCTAGGGGCAATCTCCAGACTTCGAGACTCCAATGTAGCCATAGCACAAGAGTCAGTATAATTGCTCATATATGCAGATAGCAACTGCCAGGAGGGAAAGGGCCCAGCTGGGCTCCCACAACCCCCCCATTTTTGTTTTAAAATGCATGAAGGACTGTGCCTGTCTTAGGTCATTTCCTACCAGGTGCTTAATCTTACCCATCACGGGGTCTCACTTTTTATTTTTTTTAAATTTGAGACAGGGTCTTATTAAGTTGCAGAGGCTGACCTTGAATTTGTGATCTTCCTGTCTCAGCTTCCCAAGTAGCTGGGATCACAGGTACACACTACTACACCTACTAAACATGATTATTTTAAAGACAAAATGAGATTTGGGTCATATAATGAGATTAGGTATCTGACATGTGGTGAGAGCTCAGTAAAACTCCATTCTTTTCCCTTCATCGTTAGCCACTAAGAACAACAATATTTCTTCCTTTAGTCTATTTTTAAATGGTATTTCCTGGGCTACCCACTGGATGTTTGTCTTCAGGTAATTTATGGCTTCTTTCCAGTAGTCAGATTTACCCTCTAGAGATACACCACTGAAGATATTCTAAGGAATGAAGTGCTGACTCTGAAGGCAGTCCTCTGAAAGGAATATCAAAAGTTTTTTCAGCAGTAGCAGCATGACTAGGATAACTGGCCAGCCCCCCAGGAGCTTTCTAGGTTCACATACATTTGCTGAAACTAGAACAGCAGCAGCCGGGCATATCTTTAGATAGGAAATTATCACTGAAGAATTAATCCCAATTCCTGCACGTGAACCTTATTGAATCTGACCACCTTTGTGGGAAGTATTGGAAAAGCAGAGACTGTGTCCTGGCTAGCCATCAGTAAGTCCTCTGGCCTCTTTATAGGACTAGTTCCCACACTGGGGCCATTTCAAACTCAGGAAGGAGCAGCTTTGAGGTTAAAAGCCAACAGCAGAGTTGAGAGGAGGTAATGAATGAATTTGTGCTGGAAAATGTTTCTCTGGGGCCAGAACGCCCATGTATTCCTTTCACATTCCCAGTTCTTGATTCCCAGAGGCCTCTGGTCACATATGACAAATGGCTGATTACCCGAGCGAAGTGACCTGCCACTCAATAAACCATATCTCAGCCAGTGTGAATGACAGCTCATTTTTCTCCTTAGAGATCTATTCTCCTTTCATCTGTCTGAATATCCCATATGGGGTTCACTGAGGCTCTTACCCCGCTGAGGGAACCTGCCTGGAGGATCTTTCTTCCTTGTAGAAAGATCTTGGAAGGGCCCTAAAGGTTTTATTGCTTTGGATTAGGCTTGGCCAAATTACTCACAAGTGCTGAATCTTCTTAGGGGTGTCAGCTGGAGAGAAGGAGATCTATTCAGATCAGGGCTTGCATTGAGGCTGCCAACAAAGACCAATTAGTCTTGATTGTGCCTGCTGCCTTTGGAAGGTGACTGTCCTCAGACCACCAACTCATGCCACCAAAGTGCTTATTCTACCTAGGAGTCAGCGCCTCTCCCTGGATTCCCAGTATGGCTTCACATGACCTCTGGGTCAAATACCTCTCTCTTTCTTGTCCTTGCTTTTGCTCCTTCCAGGTTGAGGATAGTGTGCTTTGTCTGAGCTGCATTCTTTTCCCAGTCTGAAAGCTGCTCATGTTTGTATGATTGTCATGAGAAGAAACATTCTGACCTTCCCCTTAAAAAAAAATCCATGTGAAACCAGGCTGGTGACACACACCTGTAATCCTAGTGCTTAGAGGCTGAGACAGGAGGATCACAGGTTTGTGGCCAGCCTCAGAAATTTAGGGAGGCCCTCAGAAGCTTAGCAAGACTGTGTTTCAAAATGAAAAAGTGAGCTGGACATGGTGGTGCATGCTTGTAATCCCAGCTTTTGGGAGGCTGAGACCAGAGGATCCAGGTTCTCGGCCAGCCTCAGCTACCTAGTGAGGCACTCCACAACTTAGTGAGACCCTGTTTCAAAATAAAGAATAAAAAATAGGACTGGGGGTATAGCTCAGAGATAGAATGCCCCTGAGTTCAATCCCCAGTACAGCAAATAAATAAATAAATAAATAAATAAATAAATAAATAAATAAATAAAAATAAAAATAAAAAGTGCTGGGGGTATAGCTTGGAGGTAGAATGTCCCTGGGTTCAATCTCTAGTACCCCCCCCAATATCAATGTGACATCATTTTGATGTATTTTTTGTCTCTTAGTGGCTTTATTTGGAGAAGTTCAGGGCTGATGTTTAGATTACAGCCATTTATAAAGGCTCTACACTTCTGGACTGGAAATGTATTTAAGCAATATGGCAATGTCTTTCATTCAGTCAAAGACACTTATTGAGCATCTGCAAAATACAGTGCAAATGAGGGCTTGGCTATTTAAGAGAAAACTGCTGCCTCTCTGTGAGAAATGATTGAATTTTTTCTATCAAAGGAATAGTTTGACTTGGGCTTCATGTTGTAAAACTGCCATTGTGTAACTTTATGTGTGCTTGTATTTTTTTTTCCCATACTGGGGACTGAACTCACGGGCATCTACCCTCGAGCTATACCCCCCAGCCCTATTTTTTATTCTTTATTTTGAAACCGAGTCTCACTAAGTTATGGAGTGCCTCACTAGGTAGCTGAGGCTGGCCTTGAACCCGAATCCTCTGGTCTCAGCCTCCCAAATGCTGGGATTACAAGCATGTGCCACCATGCCCGGCTACGTGTGTTTGTATTTTTGTAAAGATATAATTTCCTGGGAATTGTGAGTGCTAACTCCTACGCTCACACCCCCTTCAGTCAATGGTGTAAAGATTGTGAGGCTGTGTTCCTACCAATAGGAGCTTAGCACAGAAGACTTGCGGAAAAAAAATGCCAGCAAGTTTCCTTCATGTTGTTCTTACTCACCTGACCTTACTGGTGGCAAGATCCCTTTTTGCAAAAAGTAAAATTCACCTTGACCAGCTGCTTTCAAATGCCTATCTTATTTATTTATTTATTTATTTATTTATTTATTTATTTGTTTGTTTGTTTATTTATTTATTTGACGATGCCATAAAATTTTACTTCTAACACTCTCTCAGAGCTCCCTGCCAATCAAGGAGGGGTCAAAGCCAACTATACAAATGATCATGACAATAATAGCTGACTCTTATTCAGCGTTTATTATATGCCAGTGCTATGCTAAGTGTTATACCTATTCCTTTTAACCCTAACAAGTCCACAATCTTTTATCCACACGTTTAAAATACAAAGGTTTAAAAAATCCAAAGAGTCAGCCAGGTATGGTAGTGCATACCTGTAATCCCAGCACTTGGGAGGCTGAGACAGGGGATTGAAGGTCCAGGCAAGCCTCAGCAGCTTTTTCAGCAATCTAGTGAGATCTGGCTTCAAAACAAATAATAAAAAGGGGGTTGGGGGTGTAGTCCAGAAGTAGAATGTCTCTGGGTTCAATCCCCATACCACAATAAATAAATAGAAAAATAAATAAATGCAAAGTCAAATCATATGAATTTTTAGAACTCATTTGGCAGCAAATCTGACCTGAACTGACATGAGGCTATGTGTGAACTTATCCTACTTTGTATAATTATTCATTTGTTTCACTGTAGACATACTAAGATACTCTTTTCAAGGTAATACCCCAGACCATCTGAGGAGTGTTTACTAGCACAAAAAATGTGCAGTCTGCCTTTTAAAATCCCCGCATTTCTGAATTCCAAAACCCTCATGGCCTCAGGATTTGGGGATGAAAAAGTTATCATGGCTGTTTTATGAATGATGGGATTGAAGCTCAGAGAAATGATCCAACTTTACCATAATCATACCACAAGGACCTGGAAACCTGGAAGCTGCAGAATTCAAACTCAGTTTTGTTTTGTTTTGTTTTGTTTTTGTTTTCCCACCAAAGTCTACTCTTAACCACCACACTATTCCAGCCTCTCATCATAAAACAGTGTCAAACTGTCATAAAAGAGGCTCATGCTTAGGACTCTGGAGGACAACCTGAGGATGGAAAGGGGCCTCTCATTAGATACTTAGTTGTAGTTCCAGTAAGGGAGGATGTATATGGAACTATAGCTTGAAGGAAAGAATGGACCATGAAAAGAAAGGGGAAAGTAATCCACCCAAAATACATTTGGGCAAACTGCAGCCTTGTACAGGGAAGGGATATGCTGGAAATGAAGATAGAGGAGGTAGAAGAGAGACAGAGAAGGAAACACGTACCAGTTATGTTCTCCATTTAACCAGTTATGTTCTCCATTTGGATCCCAAAGCGCATATTGGACATTGTATCATTCTGCCTTGATTCTACCTGAGAGGAAGAAAATGCAGATGTGAACATCCCCATATCTGGGTCCAAATTTTATTATTTTACTTTTATTAAGCAGATTCATAGGCTATGTCAAAAAGGCAGCCAAAGAAAGTGAGGTAGTCAAGACGAAAAATGATCATAAACTTCTATAATAGAAGTAGCTGTGCTGGGCTTTGTTGCTTCTTTGTAAGCAGAGAGTTAAAATTTAACCAAGGCACTCCTGCCTTGCTGCAGCTGGCAGACCTTCAGTGGGAAAGGCCGGCTCACAGCCTCCCTCCTACTTGCCCAGAAACAACTGCCTCCTCCTCTTCTATCTATTTAGAATCTTAGTACAGGGCTTCGGGGGATACCCCCATTATCAGGAATTTAAACCTAGAATCTAAATATGTTCTCTTTTGTCATGAATAATCAAAATTCTAAATTGATATTTTAGAAATCAGGTCCAGTTCATGAGTAGCGAATTGAGTGTGTCTAATTACATTTTATAGTCATTTAACAGCTGTTAATAATGTAATTTTGTGTTATGCCCAATTTGCACTGAATTACTTTAATGGCACACATTGTATTTATTTTCCTTTTGGCAAAACAGTAATCAAACACTTGGGAATCAACTTGGACACAGAAAGAAATTATTATTTTTATAAGCATGAAACAAAGGGACTTTTAGAAAATAAAATAATAAATCATATCATGAGACTAAAAGTCTGACACACATGAATGCATTTGTTTTATCTCGCATTTCTTTTCGGAAAAAATATTTAATGAGCACAGTACATTTGTTTCCCATCCAAACCTGTATTGTTTGATGTGAATCAAGTGTTTGCAAATACACATTTGATTGACAAGCTAATGAGATTCCTCCCCCCCCACACACAAAAATATCCTTTTAGAAGAAAAATACTAGATTTCTAAGTTTCTAGTGTATGAACTAAAGAGATAAAACATCTATTTAAATAGGGTCGTCAATGGAAACTTGCATTTCCAAGGTGAAGCTCAAGGAGAAAAGCAATTGTAAAGAAAAGAGAGAATACTGCTTTAAAAGAAGCAAACCATAAAGAAAGCAGGCAGGTATTTCTCCCATAGGATAGAAAAATTTTCTATGTGGGATCATTACTAGAGGAAAAAGAAGAGTCAATTTTGGACCAAAAATAAAAACATAAGATAATTGTAATGGTGCATTATAAAGGCCTGCTCTGTATTTTTCAATTCACTTTAAGCACTTGAAGACCTGAGCTTCTGACAGTGTGCCCATATGTAAGTGTTTTCTGCAGCCCACATGGATCAATGCCCTTTGTATTTGAAGTGAGCTAGGAGAGCGAGCCGGAAGAAGTTCTCTCTGTCCCGTGGACACTAGGGGCCATTGCTCCAGCCAGGGCTCCACCTAGCCTTTTCTGTCTGCCCACTTGCCTCGTAGGGCCTGTGTGGGTGCAACTACAAATAGATGGGCCTTTCCTCCAGGAGAGTCATAGTCCTTTTGCAGTTTATCAAGAGTGGGAGGCTAATTTCGTCTCCATTACTTCTTGGGCCACAGTGATGGGGTCATGGTGTGCCATGGGGGAGGGTCGGTGGATGAGGTCTACCCCAGGTGCAGGCAGTAAGGGGGGACTAAGACAATAATAAAAGGGATTCCAAGCCAGACTGCTTTTAACACTCATCATGTGCTAGCCCTTCTAAACAATGCCAGTGGTGAAGTACTCCTTCCCATCAGGCTGTCTGCTCCTTCTTGGGTACTCCTTTGGGTTGGGGACAGGGTAGAATTTTGGAGCCCCAAATTCTCCAGTCCATACTCTTTTCTTGTAACTAGGGGCATTATTACATTATTCCGTAGTCAGCCCTGAAGTCATTTTTCTCTCAGCTTCTCACTGTTCTGATTAGCATCTGCCACTCTGTACCCCCATTTTTTCAGCCTGTGGGGCTCTTCTCCCTACTGCCATGGCCCTTGCCAATGTGTGGGTGAGTTCTCTGCCAGCCAATGTTTGCAGCTCTTTATTAGCTTCCTAAAGGGTGTTGTGGCTCCTTTAGTTGACAGAGCCTTCTGTTGAGGAATTTGGGACAAGCTGCCAAGGACTGGCTGGAGGGCATTTAAGTGACACCACCCGACTTCTTATTTCTGCCAACAATCAGCCACTGTCTACAGCCAAAGCCTGCTTCAGGGTAAATCCTCTCCTTATCCAGAGCGCCATCCTCAGAAATTGGTGGAGAAACAGATACATTTGAGGTTTAAACCTAACTTCCTAGAGACTAACTCCAAATGCTAAATTCAAGATTTCACCATGCCCTTATGTGTGAAGTGAGAGGGAGATGAGGGATAATACCCATAGTTGAGTCAAGAAGCATCTAAACCTATGCAGCTGCCTCTGGAGTCTATAAAAATATAGAGGCGGATTTATCTCAAAATGTTCTTCCATGGGATTCTCCAGTGTACTGTAATTATAATTGGTGGTATCTATCGTCTTACTCTGTTTTTAGATCATGGATCTCTTTGAGAGTCTAACGTAAACTTATGCCCCATCTTCCCAGCAAAAATGTACATCTCTGCATATGTTCCAGAATTTTCCAGAAGAATGAATTGGATTCAGTGGCAGAGAGTCCGCAAAAAAAGATAAGCCAGTCGTCCTTATCCCACTGCCTTCTGCTCTCCAGAAAAAAACCCAGGCTATATTTTCCATTAGGCACAGGAAACACAAGCCTAAGACCCGTCATAATTTTAAAGGTCCATGAAGATGTCTTAATTTCCTTTAAAATCACAAGATAAAATTTGAACATTTATAGCAAAGAAAATATTTTATTTTGGAGATTTCCAGGAAGATGGCGATGGAGTGAGACACATCTCAAGAGGCGCTGTGAGCTCTATTCAAATCAGCCATAGAAGCAGCTTTTTTTTTTGTTTTGCAGTACTAGGGATTGAACTCGGGGGAATTCTACCTCCAAGCTATACCCCCAGCCCTATTTTTATTCTTTATTTTGAAACAGGGTCTCACTAAGTTGCGGAGTACCTCACTAGGTAGCTGAGGCTGGCCATGAACCCGGTTCCTCTGGCCTCAGCCTCCCAAATGCTGGGATTACAACTGTGCACCACCATGCCTGGCTCAGAAGCAGCTTTTTGACAGAAGAAAAAAAAGCAACAAAAAGGCGAAAAACGCTACGAAAACTGAAATATAGCTAATCAGAATCCGGAAGGCTGACCAGGGAAAGCAAAGAAGCCCGTCTGTGCAGCCGCGGCGCCACGCTGCTGAGTGGCAGCTGCCACTGAGCCGGCCCCCAGCATGGGGTCTACTAACAAAGAAATATATAATGACCTTCTGCATTCCCAGCGACCAGACGTGGACTGAGCGACTCCTGAACTCCTCATCCTAGCCAGGTGGCATATTGAGGCACCTTTGACAGTGACCAGAACACGTGGTATGACCAGCTTAAGCCCGTGCAGGGCCATCCCAGCTCACCCCTCCCTACAGAGCCAAAGCAGAGATAACTGCACTGCAGAGTTTGAATCAAAATGCCCGCAGGAGCAGCTTCTTGACAGAAGGAAAGAGAAGCAAAGCAGCATAAAAGTGAGTAAAGCAATAGGGGAAGTTGGTCGGAATCTAGAGAGCAGACCAGGGAGAATGGGGGAGCCGGCCTGTGCGAGGCAGTAACAGCTGCCATTTTGTCTACTGCCCACAGCAGCCGAAATCTACCCAAAAGATCTGCAGAGGCCAAATCAGGTTTGTTCTTACAAACTTGCAGGGAATTTTATTTTGCTTCTTGCTGATGTTTCTTGTTCTCTGGGTTTTTTGCTTTGTTTTGTTTCGTTTTTACTCTGTTTTCACTTTGCATTGCTTCGATTTATGTATGTTTGTTTGGAGGATTGGTTGCTTTGTTAGCTTTTGCTAGACCTTAGAAGTCAACACCTGAAACCCACCAAAGACACCCATAGAACAGGCAGAAGAAGTACCAGAATAATTGCAACTCAGTACAAGATACCATTCACAGAGAGAAAATAAAAATAAGAAACCTATAAATTCAGAGAAAGCATGCAAAGTTATAAATTTAAGAACAGGGAAACCATGGGAAGGAGAAATACCAAAGAAACAATGAGTCGACACAACCCCACAACAACAGAACTCAATGATACTGAATGGCAGAGCTTACCAGAAGAACAATTCAGATCTTTAATAATAGAAATGATACAAAACTTCCAGAAAGGATGCAGAGAGAGCTGGAAAGAAATAAAGGAACAAATAAACAAAGAATATGACACACTGAGCAGGAATATTCCAGAAGCCTTGAGGGAAGTGGAAGATGCAATAATAGAAGTGAAGGCATCAATACAACTATAAACAATAGATTAAACCACATGGAAAACAGAATATCACTCCTAGAAGATGACCATTCCAAAAATGAACCCGTTATACATAATCTAGAAAAAAAAAATTCGACAGTATGAATCCAACATAGATGAGATCTGGGCCAATTTTAAAAGAGCTAACCTAAGAATAATAGGCATAGAAGAGGGATTAGAAGTTGAAACTAATGGAATAAACAACCTTTTCAAAGAAGTAATAACAGAGAATTTTCCAAACATAGAAAGAGAAGTTGACACACAGGTGCAGGAAACATATAGAACCCCCTACAGACAAGACCAAAGAAGAGGTTCACCACGCCACATAATAATCAAGATGACTAATGTAGAGTAAGGAAAGAATTCTAAAGGCAACAAAAGTAAAAGGCCAAGTGACATTTAGAGGCAAATCAATTAGAATCACACCAGACCTCCCAAATCAAATCATGAAAGCCAGGAGGGGCTGAAATAAAATATTACAAACTTTGAAAGAATATAACTTGCAGCCAAGATTCTCCTACCCAGCAAAATTATCTCTCAAAATTGAAGGGGATATAAAACCCTTCCATGACAAATAGAAACTGAAAGCATTCATGTCTTCCAAACCAGCACTAGAGAAAATACTCAAACAGATTAACTACAAAGAACTAACAAGTAAACGTCAGAACCAGAGAAACAATAATTTCCAGGCAGCAAACAACTAAGCAAAGAAAAACAAACACTACTGCAAACAGAAGTCAAAACCCAAAATGTTAGGAATTAAAAATCATCTCTCAATACTCACACTGAATATAAATGGTCTCAATTCCCCAATAAAAAGGCACAAGGTGGCAAAAGGGATCAAAACTCAGAATCCATCTATATGCTGCCTGCAAGAAACACACCTTACCGGATGTGAGGGCAATCTGGCTGCGACATCTGTTACCCCATTGATCGCCAGGGTTGACTCCGCTGATATGGCTGGCTAGGTGGGTATACCCTTCCTCTCTCACTGCTCCATATGCATCCCTCCCGAACCTGCGTGCTCAGTCGAAGAGGACGACCTTCCCTGAATAGAAGAGGACCAGTCTTCAGTCAAGGGTATATGAGCAGCTGCGTTCCCTGCTAGAACCTCCAAACAAGCTCTCAAGAAACACACCTTACAAACAAAGATTCCCACAAACTAACGGTGAAGGGCTGGAGTAAGGTAATCCATGACAATGGAACTCAAAGACAAGCAGAAGTAGCAACTATGATAACGGATAAAATAGATTTCAAACCTAAGCTCATCAAAAAAGACAAAGAGGGTCACTTTTTACTAGTAAAAGGAACAATACAGCAAGAGGAAATAATTATCAACATCTATGTCCCAAACATAGGTGCAGCCACTTTCATAAAACAAACTCTGCATGATATAAAATCACACTTAGATCCCAATACACTAATACTAGGAGACTTCAATACTCCTCTCACATCACTAGACCAATCTTCTAAAAAAAAGTTCATAAAGGTGCTTCGGATCTAAATAATACCGTAAACCAAAAGGACCTGTTAGACACACACAGAATATTTCAATTCACATTTTTCTCAGTAGCCCATGGAACCTTCTCCACAATAGATGACATTCTGGGACACAAAGAGAGCACTGGCGAATTTAAAAAAGTGTAACATAATTCCCTGCATCTTTTCAGGCCACAGTGCAGTGAAACTAGAAATCAACTCTAAGAAGACCAAGAGTAATCATGTAAACAAATGGAGACTGAACACCACATTGCTGGACAAAGAATGGGTCATAGAATAAGTAACAGGGAAATTAAAAAATTCCTAGAAACCAATGACAATAGAGACACAACATATCAAAACCTCTGGGACACCTTAAAGGCAGTACTAAGAGGAAAATTTATAACACTGAGTGCCCATATAAGAAGAACAGAAACTCACCAAATAAATAACCTAATGACACAGCTCAAAGCCCTTGAAAAACAAGAACAGTTCAACCCCAAAGCCAGGAGAAGATAGGAAATCATGAAAATCAGAGCCAAAGTTAATGGAATAGAGAATAAAAAAAAATACAGAAGCTCAACAAAACCAAAAGCTGGTTTCTTGAAAAAATAAACAAGATCAATAAACCATTGGCCAACCTAAACAAAAGAAAGAGAGAATCAACCCAAATCACCAAAATAAGAGATGAAAAAGGTGACATTACCACCGGCAGTGCAGAAATACAGAGGATCATCAGAAATTATTTTGAAAAACTATACTCCAACAAAATGGAAAGTCTGGAAGAAATTGACAATTTTTCAGATACATACAACCCTCCTAAATTTGGTCAAGAAGATATAGAAAACTTAAATCAACCAATAAAAATCAAAGAAATAGAAAGTGCAATAAAAAGTTTACCATCAAACAAAAGCCCAGGGCCAGAAGGTTTTCCAAGTGAATTCTATAAAACATTTATGGAAGAACTAATCCCAATACTCCTTAAATTATTCCGTGAAATGGAAAGAAAGAGGACCCTCCCAAACACTTTCTATGAAGCCAACATCACATTAATACCAAAGCCAAAAAGACAGCTCAAGAAAAGAAAACTATAGGCCTATATCACTGATGAACCTAGATGCAAAACGGCTAAACAAAATACTAGCAATGCATATTCAAAACCACATCAAGAAAGTTATCCACCATGACCAAGTTGGGTTCATCCCAGGGATGCAAGGCTAGTTCAACAACTGAAAAACAATCCATGTAATACACCACATAAACAAACTCAAGGACAAAAATCACATGATCATCTCAGTTGATGCTGAAAAAGCATTTGACAAGATACAACACCCATTCATGCTAAAAGCACTGCAGAGAATCGGAATACAAGGAACATATCTCAATATCATAGAGGCAATATATAATAGGCCGACAGCCAATATATTAAACAGAGAAAAACTATAGAGTTCCCACTAAAAACAGGAACAAGTCAAGGATGTCCATTATCACCTCTTCTGTTCAACATAGTACTTGAGACTCTAGCCAGAGCAATAAGGCAAGAGAAGGAAATCAAAGGGTTAAAAATAGGGAAAGAAAAACTAAAACTATCCCTCTTTGCAGATGACATGATATTATACCTAGAAGACCCAACAAAGTCAGCAAAAAAACTTATAGAACTGATCAACAAATTCAGCAAAGAGTCTGGATACAAAATCAATCTTAAAAAATCGGAAGCTTTCCTCTATGCCAACCATAAAACCACTGAAAAAGAAATCCAGAAAAGAATTCGACTCACAATAGCACCTGAAAAAATAAAATACTTGGGGATAAACCTAACCAAAGAGGTAAAAGACCTCTACAAGGAAAGCTACAAAAAGCTGAAAAAAGAAATCGACGAAGACCTTAGAAGATGGAAAAATCTACCATACTCTTGGAGAGGCAGAATAAATATCATCAAAATGGTAATTCTCCCAAAGTAATCTACAAATTCAATGAAATACCCATGAAATGACCAATGTCACTCCTCACAGACATAGAAAATCAGTCCTTAAATTCATTTGGAACAACAAAATGCCCAGAACAGTCAAAGTACTACTTAGTAATAAGAACCATGCAGAAGATATCACAATACCTGACTTCAAACTTTACTACAAAGCCACGGTAATAAAAACAGCATGGTATTGGCACAAAAACAGACACACAGACCAATGGAGCAGAATAGAAGATTCAGTAACAGACCGATGTGCTTACAGTCAACAGATTTTTGACAAAGGAGCCAAAAACATGTACTGGAAAAAAGATAGCCTCTTTAACAAATGGTGTTGGCAAAACTGATTAACCATATGCAGGAAAATGGAAATAAACCCCACTTTCTCACCCTGCACAAGAGTCATTTCCAGGTGGGTCAAAGACGTGGAAGTCAGGCCATAGACCTTGCAGCTACTTGAAGAGGGCATAGGATCAACACTTCAACACATAGGCACAGGTAAAAACTTTCTCAACAAGACCTCAAAAGCACAAGCAACTCAAAGGAAGATAAATACATGGGATTGCAATAAACTAAAGAGCTTCTGCGCAGCAAAAGGAAACTATCAAGAACATTAACCCAGAGCCCACAGAGTGGAAGAAAAATTTTTGCCAGCTACTCTTCTGATAGAGGACTAGTATCTAGGATATACAGAGAACTCAAGAAACTCACAGCTAAGAAAACAAATAACCCAATCAAAAATGGGAAAAGGATCTAAATAGACACTTCACAAAAGAAGAAATACAAATGGCCAATAAATGTATGAGGAAATGTTCAACATAATCAGCAATCAGAGAGATGCAAATCAAAACTACCTTGAGATTTCACCTAACTCCAATCAGAATGGCAACTATCAAGAACACAAACAAAACAAAAACTGGCTAGGGCGTGGAGAAGTGGGAACCCTAATACATTGTTGGTGGGATTTCAAATTAGTGCAACCACTTTGGAAAACAGTGTGGAGGATCCTCAGACAAATGGGAATGATCCTACCATATGATCCAACAATACCTCTTCTGGGTATCTACCCAAAAGAACAGAAACCAAACTATCAGACCAAAGCATGTGTATCTATGTTTATAGCTGCACAGTTTACAATTGCCAAACTATGGAACTAGCCAAGATGTCCATCAACAGATGAATAGATTACAAAACTATGGGAGATATACACAATGGAATTGTATTCAGCCATAAAGAAGAACAAAATCATGTTATTTGGAAGGAAATGTATGGAACTGGAAAACATTATGTTAAGTGAGATTAGTCACAAAAAGTTAAAAATTGAATGCTCTCCTAATATGTGGAAGCTAGGGAGAAAATGGGACATAAGAGGGACTCTAGATGAAGAAGGAGAATTCTTAGGTGAAAAAAGAATTTGACTTAACGGAAGGTGATGGGGGAGGGGGGACACCCTAATGAACAAGTACTTTCATCAACACATCAAAGTCAATCACTAAATTGACCTTGAGAAAGAGGGAGGAGGAGGGAGTGGGGCAGGAATTGGGAAGGGTTAAATGAGGAATGTGTGCATGGATGTCTTTACCTATACTAGCTTGTACCTAACAAAGATACGTGATTACAATGAACCAAATAAGGGAAAGATGAAAAAAGAAAAGGATTTTTAAAAGTTACACCAGGAGATTTTTGACCTACATAATTGGGAGCCCATCTCTATTAAAGTGGCAGAAACAGCTAAGACATTTGTAGATTGTTTTCAATCCTTGGTGCCTACCTGGCCCTCGTTTACCTCCTTGCTGGGAGGAGTTATCAGATTAGCAGCAATAGTCATTCTAGGTTTATGCATTCTACCACTCGTTGTACGCCTTGTGATCAATGCCTATGTTAGTATACAAGCAGATTTACATGGAATAAAAATGCAAGCACTGCCCTGCCTCACACAGGGCCTGGTAGTCAATGACGGGTTTGGTTTTCTCAGGGCAAATCAACCTAAGACAGGGCTCGTTGAATGATTCATGGAGACCCCATGATGGGTAAGATTAAGCACCTGGTAGGAAATGACCTAAGACAGGCACAGTCCTTCATGCATTTTAAAATAAAAACGGGGGAGTTTTGGGAGCCCAGTTGGGCCCTTTCTCCCCCGGCAGTTGCTATCTGCATATATGAGCAATTATACTGACTCTTGTGCTATGGCTACATTGGAGTCTCGAAGTCTGGAGATTGCCCCTAGGATGCGTAGATGAAAGACCCTCCTACTTCTTAGAAAGTAAATATATGACCCTAAAGGAGTATGGTTTTATAACTCTAGAAAGTTTGCTTAACCAGGCTATGTTAAGAATGTAGGGTGTAAGTGTAAAACGAAGTAGTGGTGCTATTTGTGATCTGACAATGATTGATATGTCATAAATGTCTATGTAACCCTGTTGTACTCAAGAAATGTATAAAAAATCTATACTGAAAAAATAAATTAATTAATTTAAAAAAAAGAATGTGGGCTATAAGTGTAAAACGATGAAGTGGTGCTATTTGTGTTCTGACAATGATTGATATGTCATAAATGTCTATGTAATCCTGTTGTACTCAAGAAACGTATAAAAATCCATGCTGAAAAAAAAAAGTTAGTAATGGGAAAAATATTTTATTTTATCATTTTTGTGGTGTTAGGGATTGAACTTAGGGGTGCTCTACCTTAAACAGAGTCTTGCTAAGTTACTGTGCTGGCCTTGAACCAGTGAACCTCCTGTCTTAGCCTCCCAAGCACTGGAATGGCAGGTGTATGCCACTGTGTCTGGCAAAGAAAATATTTTAATATATAACATGCTCATTTTTACATCAATGCAATAGTATAACATAAGTGTTATTGCAGAAGGAGGACACAACAACCAAAATGCCTAGGACCTATGGAAATTAAAATGTGGTCCAGAAAAGACCTGTTGTGGTATTGTGTAGACACAGGCTAGACAAAATTGTTGTTCGTGTAACTGCCCTCCATGCAGGTAGACAAGAAGTCTGCTCCATTTTTTCATGGGAGTTATAGAAGATCCCTTCATTTGGCTGCAACTTAGTGAGACCCTGTCTCAAAATAAATGGGGCAAAGAGTGGGTTGAATCAAGGAGGAGGAAGAGGATGAGGAGGAAGAAGAAAGAGAGCCCTTTATTAGGAATTGAAAGAACTGAGTCACAATTGAGTCTTACCTACTAACTGCTTGTGAAAAATTGAGAGTGGTCTCACCTCTGTTGTTTCTTCATCTGTTATGCTAGCTGGGGATAAATAAGAAACTCTGCTTTGAGCCCATTTTTTATCTAATACCCTGAGGTGTAATGAGAAAATATAGGTTGAAAAACGCTTCATAAGCTTTAAAATACAAGAAATTGCACTCGTGGTCATCATTCAATATCCACAAGGGATTGGTTACAGGACCACATAGATACACAAATCCACAGAAGCTCAAATCCCTTATAGAAAATAGTGTAGTATTTATGTATAACCAGTGCACATACTCCTGTATACTTTAAATCATCTCTAAATGTTGTATAATACAGAATAAGATGTGAATACTATATAATACTTATTATACTTCATTATTTGAGGAATAATGACAAGAAAAAAATCTATACATGTTCAGCTTAGATACAGTTTTTTTTCCCAAATATTTTCAATCTGCAGTTGGTTGAATCCATGCATGTAGAACCTTCAAATATGAAGGGCTGACTGTATTAGTACAATAATCACAGATTGGAAGTGTTAGTAATGAAAGCCATCATGAAGTGGATGGCATGTCTACTGTTGCTGTTGATGTAGCTCACAGATCCCTAGGATAATAGAGAAAAGGAAAACTCTGGAAGGAAGGCCCAGAGAGACAAATACACACGACAACTCAGGAAGGTGTACTACAGAGTACAAAAATGAATATAACGTAGAAAATCTAATTTTAGAAAAGAGTAACATTTTCTGAATCTCTTAAAAATAAATTCTATTCTTCTAAATAGTCATCTTAAATGGTTATATTCTTTTCTCAATCATGCTGCCAGTCTGTTTTGATAACTTTTCTAGGAATTTCCTCCAGGTCCAGATTATAAAATCCATGAAGAATTTGTTGGATGTGGTGGCATATGCCTGTAATCCCAGGTACTTAGGAGGCTGAGGCAGGAGGATTGTAAATTCAAGGCCAGCCTGTGGTAATTAGCAAGACCAACTCAAATAAAATATAAAAAAGGGCTAGGGGCACATTTCAGTGGTAGAGTGCCTGCCTAGTATTCTAAAGGCCCTTAGTGAATCCTAGTGCCACACAAAAAATCATTATAACTCATAAAACTGGATTTAAAAGTGGAAGATTAACTGGGTGTAGTGTCACAAGCTTGTAATCCCAGTACTTGGGAGGCTGAGACAGGAGGATCCCAGGTTTGCAGCCAGCCTCAGCTACTTAGTGAGGCCCTCCACAACTTAGTGAGAACTTGTTTCAAAATAAAGAATTAAAAATAGGGCTGGTGGTGTAGCTCAGAGATAGAACGCTCCTAGGTTCAAGTCCCAGTACTGCAAAAACAAAAACAAACAAACAAACAAAAAAGTGGAAAATCTGCTTCCATGCCTCATCTCTGCTCATCAGCTATGTGACCTTGGGCAAGTCACTTTTCCCCTTGAGCCATAATGTGCTCCTCTGTAAAGAGAGCCACACTGGATTAAAAATAAAAACAGATGGAGGCTGGAACGGAAAATTCTCAAGTGTGAGGGCAATCTGGGCACCTTAGTGAGACCCTGTCACAAAATTTAAAAAAAAAATTAAAATGGCTGGAGGTGTAGCTCAGAGGTCTAGCTCCCCTGGGTTCAGCCCCCAGTACCACAAAATAAACAAACAGAAACATACACACAAACTGGAAGCTGGGTACTGACAAACCCATTTTTTCCAGCACATGCAGGCTCTTTTTTAAAAATAAATTTGGTGCATTGTAATCATACATCTTTGTTAGGTACAAATTGGTAAAGGCATACATGCACACATCTCTCATTTAACCCTTCCCCAATTCCCACCCCACTCCCTCGCCCTCCCTCCTTCTCAATTTCAGTTTAGTGATTGACTTTGATATGTTTCTGAAAGTACATCACATGCATTAGAGTGTTTCCCTCCCCCCTCCCCATCACCTTCAGTTAAGTTGCCTTCTTTGCTCATCTAAGGTTTCTCCTTCTTCATCTTGAGTCCCTCTTATGTCTCACTTTCTCCTTAGCTTCTGCATATTAGGGAGAGCATACGATATTTTTGCTTTTTGTGACTGACTAATCTCATTTAGCAAAATGTTTTCCAGATCCATCCATTTCCCTGCAAGTGACATGATTTTGTTCTTTATGGCTAAGAAAAATTTCATTGTCTACATATTCCATAGTTTTGTAATCCATTCATCTGTTGGTGGACATCTTGGCTGGTTCTATAGTTTGGCAATTGTGACATGTAGGCTCTTGCTAACCTCTTTGGTGGCTGTATAATCTCAAAGACTTACCAGTTTACTTTAAGGCCTGGAAAATGAGCAAGAGACAATAACTACTTTGACTACAGGGTATACTTTTTCTATATGTGATACAGGAGGACTTAACTTTGGGACTTCTTCTCAACAAATCACAAGTACATTTTTCACTGTCCTATTTCCAGCAGCCCAGTTCCAGCTGCACAGACTACAGGATTCAGCTTCATAACACCTGTCGCATAATCTCCTGCCCCAGGAAGAGCTAGATTTATTTTAGGAATAAAGACATTGAAACTCAACTTAGGCAATCCTGTTTCTAGACAGCCAGGTGATTACAGGGGCTTTTGGGCTAGGTACCAACAATCTTACTAATGCTGCAGTTAGCAGTGACCCACCAAACCTGGCGACAACATCCACTTTTGTTTTTTGGCCATGCTACCACCTCTATTGCTCAGTTTGTGGCAATCATAGGTTCTTACTCATTAGCAGAAGCATATTTTACACTGAATGCACAAATTTCAGTTTTTTAAAAATTTTGATTGGTGCATTGTAATTATACATAAGAGTGAGGTACATTCATATATGCACAAACCATTTATTGATCCATTTATTTCCCTGTATTTCCGCCCCCTTTTCTCCCCTCTTCTCTCTCCCAATTCCCTACCATTTTTCTCCTGTTCTCTCTCTCATTTGCATGAGGTCCTTTTTTTCGTTTTTTCTCTCTAGCTTCCACATATGTGAGAAAACACATGGCCCTGATTTTTTTAGTCTGGCTGGTTTTACTTAGCATGTTGTTCTCCAGTTTAATATTCTGTCAATGGGGAAATTCTGTCAACAGCATTTTCAGCGTTGCTCCTCATTCCTGCTACTGTTTTATCACCATAACAAAATTAGATCAAACATGAAAAAATGCTGTTTGTCTGTCTGTCTATCTATCTATCTATCTATCTATCTATCTATCTATCTATCATCTATCAATTATCTATCTATCCATTCATCCATATCCCTAATCATTGGAAATTTGCGGCACGCAAATGTCTGACCAGCAGACAAAGAATGCCACAAACAGGTTCCTTCTATGCAAAGCTTTACTCAGGCAGTTGACTTACAGAGAGAAAATGGCCCCGATTGCGTTTCCGCCCCTAGCTTATATTCTAGCTTCTGACCAATCCCGAGCCAGCCCGTTCTGAAAGCCAATTGGCCAGGAACATATCGCTTGACCCACCTCCGCACCGATCTCCCGGCCATGCCCTAGTAAGGAGTTGTTTGTGTCAGACAGTCGCTTCCGCCACGCGCTGTCTTTTGGGCGTAATGGCTCTCCACAGAAATTAACACACTCTAATAACCAAAGATTCAAAGCCAAAAGCCACAAGGGAAATTATAAAATATTTTAAACTGAATGAGTATTTCAGAATTTATGGAATGCAGCTAAATGAGGGTGTAAAGGGAAATTGATAGCTTTAGCCAATGTTGGATAAGAACAAAACTCTAAAATGAATTATGTAATTTCTGTCTTAAAAAGGTAAAAATAAGCAAGGCATGGTGGTATATGCCTGTAATCCCAGTACTCAGGAGGCTGAGAGAGGAGGATTGCAGGTTTGACACCACCTTCAGCAATTTAGGAAGACTATCAGCAACCTAGAGAGATCCTATTTCAAAATAAAATTAAAATAGAGCTGGGAGTGTAGCTTGGAGGTGGAATGCCCCTAAGCTCAATCCTCAGTATCACAAAAAGTTAAAAAAGAAAAATAATCTTAGACTATATAGAAAAAAACTAATAAAATATGACTAAATAAATACAGTAGAAAACAGACAATATGGAAAAGTCACACAACCAATCATTTGGAAAGGAGGAAGTAAAATCATACTTTTTGCTAGAAATTACAGTGTACATAGAACATCCAAAGACCTAAAGCAAAAAAAACTATTAAAATAACAAGTGAATTTATGGAAAATGCATACATGGTATATTCATTTTCTATTACCACATAACAACGTTACCACAAAAAAGCAGCTAAAATATAATACATCTTTACTATTTCACAGTTTCTGTGGATCAGAAATTGGGACACAACATATCTAGAACTTCAGCTTAGGGTTTTTTAATCAAGGAACTGGCCAGGGCTGGATTTCCATTCAGAGATTTCAACTTGGCAAGGACCCAAGTTCCTTGCACTCATGATTATTAGTAGCATTCAGTTACTTTTCAGTGAAAGAATGAGAGCTTCAGTTTTTGTGCTGGCTATTGACCAGGAAACCATCCTTGGCTTATAGAAACCATACACAGTTTCTTGTCATGTGAGGCTCCCCAGTATGCACATAGCAGCAAGGTAGAGACAGAGACTACAGCAAGATGAGTGATACTGTCTGAACATAATCATGTATGCATAATAATGTGCCTGCTGTCACCTTTGCTAGATTCTACTGGCTATAAGCCAACAACAGGTCACACCCATATTCTCAGGAAGCAGATCACTCAAGGAGGTGAACACCAGAAGGTGGGGATCTTGGGACTCTCTTAAACATCAATCAACTATACAAGGAAAACCAATGACCAAAATAATTTGTATTTCTGTATACTAACAATTGGAAAATAAAAAAAATTAAATACCAGTTGCAATATCATCCCAAAATATAAACACTAAGTAAAAAATTTAACAAAAACTGCATAAAACCTCTGCAGTAAAAACTATAAAATATTATCAAGAGGAATTTAAGACCTAAATAGGTGAAGTGATGCAACCTATATTTATGAATTGGAAAACCTAATATCGTTAAGTTACCAGTTTCTCCCAAATTGGTCTATCAATTCAACATTATCTCACTAAAAATCAAAGCCATAGATAAGACAGTTTAAAAGGTATATGGAAACTCAAAAGATCTAGAATAGCCAAAACAAACTTGAAAAAGAATAGTATTTGTAATTCCATGTTTTAATGCCTAAAATAAACATGAAGCAGAAGAAAAAATTTGGAAGATTCACACTATCTGATTTCAACAAATCATGGTAGAAAGAATGGATATCTACTTCTCCTTTATCTCTAATGCACACTACACAAAAATTAATTTAAAATTGATTAAAGACTTAAAAATGAACACCATAAAACTTATAGAAACATTGTGGTATCTTCATTTCCTTGGGGTAGACAAAGTTTCTTGGAGATGACACAGAAAGGATTAGCATAACAATATTGATAAAGTAGAATATATCAAATTGAAAACATCTGCTTATCAAAATATACAGCTAAGACAATGAATAGGTAAGCCATAAGCAGAAGAAATAATTGCATAAGAAATAATATATAATCATGCCCATGTATATATCAAAACATTTATAACTAGAATATATAAATAACTCCCTAAAATTACTAATACATAGATTAATAACCTCTCAAAATGTCAAAAGACTTGAACAGAACATTCATTAAAGAAAATAGAGGAATGGCTAATAAGGAAATGAAAATGTGTTCAGCTTGATATCCTTAGCCATTAAGGAAATGGAAATTAAAGCATAATGAGATAATACTTCATACCCACTAGAATGACAAAAATTTTAAAAAGACCGACAATACTAAATGTTGAAGAGGATATGGAGCAACTGGAACTCTCATACATTGCTAGTAGGGAAGTGAGATGTTACAACTGTTTTGGAAACATGCTTGGCATTTTCTTCTAAAATGAAACATATACTTCCCCTATAACTCTGACATTATATTCCTAGATATTTACTCAAGAGAAAAGAAAATGTGCCCCTAAAAGACTGGAAGATGCATTTTGATATCAGATATATATATGTATATATATATATATATATATATATATATATATATATATATACATATATATATAATAGATAAAAACAAAAACAACCTAACTGCTCATCACTAGGAAAATGGAGAGCTGGGCATGGTGGCGCACTCTTGTAATCCCAGCATTTGGGAGGCTGAGACCTGAGGATCTGGGTTCGCAGCCAGCCTCAGCTACTTCGTGAGGCACTCCTCAACTTAGTGAGACCCTGTTTCAAAATAAAGAATAAAAAATAGGGCATAGGGCTGGGGTATATCTCGGAGGTAGAATGCCCCTGAGTTCAATCCCCAGTACCGCAAAAAAAAAAAAAAAATAGGAAAATGGATAAACAAAATGTGGTATATGTATACAATGTGATAGTAGAGAGAAAAAGAAAGAAATCTACTACTGAAATATGGAATTAAATAGATAAATCTAAAAAAATATGATAAATGAAATAAATCAAATACAAAAACTTATGAACAGTATGGTTCCATTTATCTGACCCTCAAAAAAGGCAAAAACTACTGTATGGTGAGAGACATCAGAATAATGATTACCTTTCAGGAAGGGTGTTACTTACTAGAAAGGGCTTGAGGGCACTGTGGGGATGGATGAAGACCAAATAATGTTGTGTACATATATGAATGTATCACTGTGAATCTCACTATTATATACAATTACAATGCACCAATAAAATATTTTTAAATATTCTGTATCTTAACTGGGGAGGTAGTGATAAGGTTGTATATATTTGTCAAATCTCATTAAACCATGAATACTCTCTTCCCATATATGATATCATATATATGCAAATTATTCCTCAATAAAAATTATTTTAATGGTATTGCCTAGCATGACCACCCACCTCATTTCCTACATGTCATTCCTGATGACATTTAGTTGCTGGCAAGAAAATCAATCAATTTGTAAATCAGTCAATCAATTAGGTAGGCAGGCAGCACAGAGCTTCTTGTTCTGTGACCCTTGAAAGTCTTCTCTAGGGCTCAGGGGAAGGCCAGAGACATGCCTCTGGATAAGCCCCAGCTGCTGCACATGTAGCCATCTGCTTCTCAGCTGACCCAAGACCACCAGGCTTGCCTGCCTGACTGCTCAAAGCATCTTCCCTTGTTTCTGCTGGGCTTCACCTTCTAAACACAGTCCCTATTCCCTGTTGCACAGAAACAAAGGGGAAGGGCAAGTATCAGAGTTGGCTGTCTAGCTCTCTCTCACTTGTTGCACTCATATAAATGGGACTGGGACTGGTCATTTTTATTAGGAGGACAACAATAGAAGAATGTGGAGAAAGGTAAGAACAAGAACAAGCCATGAATTGGATACGTCTCCTTTGACTTCTTTCTCTGCTTCTACCTCTCTCTCCTTTCTAATCATTTCTTTTTGGTCTCTTTTGTGGATTTAAACTAACTTTTCCTGCACATAAATGTCCCTTAGGGTCTCTTTAGGCTTTTTTCTCTTTTCTTTTGCACTGTTCTTGCCTTCTCCTCTCTCTCTCTCTCTCTCTCTCTCTCTCTCTCTCTCTCTCTCTCTCTCTCTCTCTCTCTCTCTCTTTCACCAAGTTATACTAACCATCCAAGGTCCATCTCAAAGATTTATTCCTCCCTGAAGCAGCCTCTAACTAGATATTCAGTCCTCTCTGTTATCTCTCCATTAGTTGAACACCTGTGACATTTAGCACAGCCAGTACTTCCAATAGCTATCAAGACTCCTTATATGACAAAGACTACTATTTACTTTATGCATTTATTTATTTATTTATTTATTTATTTATTTATTTATTTATTTTTATTCATACAATGTAAGCAGACATCTTTGTTAGGTACAAATTGAAAACGACATATGTGCCCACATTTCTCATTTGACCCCTTCCCCCAATTCCCACCCTGCTCCCTTGCCCTCCCTCCCTCTCAGGTTCAATTTAGTGAGTAACCTTGATGTACATGCTATCTAAAATGTCCCCTGCCCCCCCATCAATCCCTTTCGGTTAAATCAATTTCATTGTTTATCAAGGGTCTCTCCTTTTCCATCTGAAGACCCTCTTATGCCCCATCTTCTCCCTAGCATCTGCATATTAGAGAGAACATATGCTTCCTTACTCTTTGTGACTGGCTAATCTCACTTAACATAATGTTTTCCAATTGCCTCCATTTCCCTGCAAATAACATGATTTTGTTCTTCTTTATGGCTGAGTAAAATTCCATTGTGTACATATCCCACAGTTTTGTAATCCATTCATCTGTGGTTGGACATCTTGGCTGTTTCCATAGTTTGGCTATTGTGAATTTAATTACGAAGAAAGCTTGATAATGATATAAAATTAAATGTTATTTAGTTACAGATTTAGTGAATTACAATTGTTAAAAATTATGAAATTACATAAAACCAGGGACATTTTAGATATCATTTCAATCATTCATTATGTAGGAGTGTTTTGTTTTGTTTGTGATGCTGGGGATCAAACCTAGTTCCTTGTGCATGCTAGGCAATTTTTCTAACACTGAGCTACACCCAGCCCTTAAAAATGTTCTTTCTTATTTCCCATGTTAGGTCTTATGGCTCTGGCTTTATGGTGATCTCTTGATTCTGGAACATAGAAGACTTAAAGAAAGTGCTCTTTAAATATCAATTGGTTGATTAAAGACTCTTTTTACTGTCTGCTTTGTGAGTTAGCTGTACAAAATGGTGACATCTAAATTATTTAAAGGTTTTCCAGATCAAACTTCTTATTTAACTTCTCTGAGTTCATTTTCTCATCAGTAAAGCTCCTAAGCACTTAAAATATAACTTATTACTATTAATCTTAATGGAATACTTGAAATTTTGCCTAAGCAATTATGTAGTGGCTCATCAGCCATCTTCAGATTCTGGAATGAAAATGCTGTATTATTTCAGGTATGACTGTCATGTAGGGGCTGGGGATATACCTCAGTGGTAGAGTGCTTGCCTAGCATACTTGAGGCCCTGGGTTCTGTCCCCAGTAACACACGTGCACACACACACACACACACACACACACACACACACACATGCTGACTGTTGTGTTGCTTTACTTCATGTAATAAATTTATAAAACTCTTTTAATAAATTTTGTAAAAGCAATTTTCAAACTATAGAAACCAAGTGAGAGCCAAGTATCTCCTTTTCACCCAGTGTCTTCTAGGTATTGGACATTTATTTTTTCTAATAAATTTCCATTTATTTTTTCCAAGAAACATCTCATGGCTGCTGAAATCAAACATTTTAAAAGTGGCTTGAATAGGGGTATATCACAACTAGGATACCCCTCCAACTATAGTGAATAAAATCAAATATCTAGGGGAAAAAAGAGGATTGTAACTGCCTGACTCTTTTACTAGCTAGTAATTTTGTCTGTGTTAGTGATTTGATAGTCCTTAGTAATGTAATAATTCAGATAAATATCTTACGCTAATTCAGTCAACTATAATCAAACAAGCAGAGTTGGGAATCTCTTTTTCCCTCTATATTTCTTTCTCCTTCTGTCTCTCTCACTGAAATCAAACACTTAGTCTTCAAATTTTTACCTATTGCTATATCATCATTTTCATGTGAGACTATCTTTAATTTTTTCCTAGAGTAATATATCACTATGAACCTTCAGTTGTAATTAAAACAAAAATGAATATTAATTTCCACTATTTTTATAGTAAAGGCTTAAAAGTAAAATGGTGCGTGTAATCACAAGAGTTAGCTTCTGAAGGACTCTATTGGGAAATTGAAACAATGATATATTGATTTTTAGAAACACCAAAATCACTGGAAAAATAACTAGAACAAACATGCTAGAAGTTTGGAGGGAAGCTTAACCCTTTCAAAATTGATGTGGGTGGAGTGGGTCAAGGAGATCGGAATTGTAGTTGAAAATCATCCTAAGCTTCCCTATGTGACCTTGGCAATACACAGAGGACACTGGTGGAACCAAAACCACTATAAAGTACCAGTTCTACATGATGCCACCTTTAAAAGTTCACTAAAATAGATGAAAATATTGTCCCTATTTCAGAGGAGACATCAATACTATTCATCAGTAATTTCATTTGTAACACAAACTAGAGGTTGGTGTTTGTCATATTTTCAACCCTCAACTTACAAATGAACAGCCTTTAAACTTCCTAGGAGAACCTCCTGGGCTGCACCGATGGTGACTTCTCAATCAAAGTTCATGTTACTGCTGTTTGCTTTGACTCTGCACCTGTAAGGCGGTTTGCCCCATCCATGCCATGCTGGGGCAGCATCACATAAATGCAAGTGCTGCAGATCTGATTTCTACATTCATCTAGTTCTCACTTGATTCTACACTTACCCTCTTCTGTACAAATTTTTCCTAGCTCCTATATTATAATTTACTCTCATGTTGGTTCTTCCGCTGCCCCATCAGAGTTGATATTTTCCAAGCTGTGACTCTTCATGCTCTTTAGTGACTGAGATCTGCAGTCATTTTCTGTTCCTGGCTTCACAAACAGGTGTTTTTTCCTCATTTTTTTTGGGGGGGTGTTCAAAATGATAGCAGTGAATCCAAACTACAGAACTAATCTCCCTTGTGCTTAGGTCCTGTGATATATCTAGATCCTTTTCATATATCAGAAAGCTTGCGGTGCTCCAGAAACAATTTCTCTATGCTATAAGTGAGTATCCAGATTATTAAATCCTGGTCAAGTGAATTAATTAGAGATGAATTGGAGCCTGCTGTTCTCCTCAGAACAACAGATAATAGAAATTTTTCACTTTTCTTTCCCTTCAAGGATCAGCCATCAAAGGGACATGGTCCCAATAATGGGAGGGTGAAGACAGAAGCTATTGTTATGAAAGGACTGTTGTTGACTAATGGCTGCTGGTTGAAGGAGTCTGCATGGTCTAGGCTGTTGATTGCTCTGATGGTAAAATGTGTCCTCCTCATTATAGATTTCATCAAATCCTTGTCCCAGTTAGAAAAGCTCAGAATGTCAGTCACATATCACTGCATTTCTTTGAATAGCCTTAATTATGACATCTGGGCTCACTCCTCAGATTCTCAAATCAAAGGCTGTCTCACACCAAGCTCAATTATTGAGTCACTATGTTGGGGATTGTATCTTCAGGGACTTTGGCAAGTAGAAGTCTTCTAACCTGTGAAGAAGGAAAGAAGAATCTCCTCTACTATGAACTATCACAACCTTAGATAATGATAATGGTTGTCTCTAAAATGTGGTCACATGTCAGTTTTCCGGACCCATTGCTGTGCTGAGTGAAACCAGACTTCCTGTTGAAGGGCAGCCTCTGAGCAGGATTCCAGCTGCAGTTTTCCTTTAGAGGTCTCCATCCTCGAGCATGAAGGCTATCAGGTGTTGGCTTTACAATTGGACAATCACTTGTCTCAAAACTCACCAACTTGCTGAGAGGTATCTGAGAGGTATTAGTGACCTTCTGGTGACCCCACTTACCTTTCAAACTTGAGTCCAGTGCTTCTGACCTAGCATAATGATTAGGAATGATGAGAAAGAGAAATTGGATCTATTTTTTTTGGGGGGGGAGGAACTGGGGATTGAACTCAGGGGCATTCTACCTTTGAGCTATACCCCCAGCCCTATTTTTTATTCTTTATTTTGAAACCAGGTCTCACTAAGTTGCAGAATGCCTTACTAGGTAGCTGGGGCTGGCCGCGAACCTGGATCCTCCAGTCTCAGCCTCTCAAATGCTGGGATTATAAGCATGCACCACCGCTCCCGGCTGAGAAATTGGATCTAGATAAAGGTAGTGTCCACAGAGAACAAACTGTCACACAGTCTTCATAGGCTGTTCTGAGCTCAGAAGCAGCAGTCTCTGCCAGGTGTGATTCAGGACATTAATAACAACTGTTAAAGCTATTATTTTCCTTATGATTGTGGTCTACCTATTGGCCAAATGGAGGCCATAAAAAAATATCTTCCTAGTACAGATCACGAAAGTGACACCGAGGTGAGAGAAACCTGTAAATAGGAATGTAGTAGGCATTCAATAAATGTTTGTTCAATTTAGCTATTGACAACAGAAATCTTCCAGGAATATTATTGGCTAACATCAAAAGATCTGAAAAAATTTTGTCTTGAGTACAGTGTTCCTTGAGGAGAAGGATTTAATTCTAACCAAGAAAATATTAACTGGCAATGAGCGTGACAGGAACACTTGAGGACCGCAAACATGCCACCCTGAAACTCAATCTAGGATAGGAACTAGTCAGTCATGTTCCAGGATGGTCTGTTACTTGCAGATGCACACACACACACACACACACACACACACACACACACACACACTGCTCAATGTAACAAAACTAGTAAGTGGTAGATACAGAGATTTTAAAAGTCCACGGGGCTTTAGTACAATATGAAATGTACTAAAATAAAAAAAAAATTAAGGATGGAGGGAGGGAGGGAGAGAGAGAGGTTGGTTTTCTAGACATAGATATAATTTTTTTTAATATGAGAAAGACTTTAAAATATTTATATGTTATGCTGGGTATAGTGGTCCAGCAACTTGGTGGCTGAGGCAGGAGTATCAGAAGTTCAAGGCCAGCCTTGGCAACTTAGTGAGACCCTGTCTCAAAATAAAATTAAAAAGGATGGTAAGGATATATGTAAGTTATAAAGTACCCCTGGATTCAATCCCCAGTACTTCAATAAATAAATAATAAATAAATAGATAAATAAATAAATAGAAATAAGAAAGAAAAGAAAAATATATGCTATGCAGGGAAAGGTTGAATATATGTGAAAAAGAATGAATACTGTCATGGAAGAGAGAAGGGACACTCAGTACAAGGGAAAAATTAACCTTCATGAGTAATAGGACATATTTCTTCATAAGGCAGGAAGGAGTGGTGCAGTGAGACACAAGCACTGTGCGTGGTAAGAAGGGGAGAACAGGCAGTTGAGGAAGTTCTATCTGATTCTTCCGAATATCTTTTTAACATGAAAGTGAGTTAATGTTCTGAGAATGAAAGTGGAAGTAATGAAGTTATAGTCTTATTAAAGTAAATGGTGACAGGTGGAATCATCTTTTGTGGGAAGCGGGAATAGACTTAGAGATGCATAGAAGGACGGTTGGGCATTATTAAGCATATGCCTTGTTTTAGTCAGCTTTTCCTGTCACTGTGACTAAAATACCTGATATGCACAACTTAGAGGAAGGAAGATTTATTTGGGGTTTGGGGTTTCAGAGGTCAGTCCATAATCAGCCAGCTTCAAGGCAGAAACCCTGATGGCAGAGCTTCAGGATATGGTGGAAGAGGAAAAGCCACTCGTCTCATGGCAAGAAGCAGAGCATATATATGCAAGAAGAGGGGACCAGGGATAGATACAATCCCCAAGGTGATACCCTCAGTGATCCACACACCCTAGCCACATCCCATCTCTGAACCCGGCTACACAGTCCAACATGTGAGGTTTTGGGCTACTTTTGAATCCAAACTATAATACATCTAAAGTTGGAGAAGTAGTTAACAATTTCCTCCAGGAGTATAGTTGTTGAAGGCAAAGAGTTTAATTGAAAAAAGACAGGTTGCTCCAAGCAGATTCAATGAGGGACATGGGAGTTAAGATTTAAGAGAGTGGTCAAAGACTGAATTGCTAAGGTAGATGAGAGAGGACTGACTATGAGAAAATACAGGAGCAGAAGAGATTGAGGGTTTTCATGAAGCTAAAAATGCTGGTATTATTGGAATGAGACTCTTAGAAAGAAAATAAATTGTGATCAGAGCATAGTTAATGGAGTTCAGAATTCATGTAGTAGATTAATTCTCCAAGATGGTAAGGTCTGAGGCATGGCTATGGCTGTATATTCATGCGGAGGGGAGGAGAGGCCAGTGTAGATGATGTCAGGAGAAGTGAGGGTTTGGAGTGGATTGTCACCGTAAACATTCACACCCTCAATCATAAGGTCAAAGTGAGGTGGACAGGAAGCCATAGTCCCAGACCATGATCTTCAGCGAATGTTGGTGAGTGACCAAGAGGTTGAAGAAGGCGATTTATGAGAGTAAAATGGCAGAGTAGAAGCGTATTGGTTTGGAAACAGCAATTAATAGCTAGATAAAAGATCCTGCCTCCAAAGCCTTATGCACAGGAGGCTAGGAAAATGATCCCACTGGAGACACTGCAAAAGAAATGGAATTCCTGGGGCACCATTAAGTCCTTGGGCCAGAAGGCAAAGTCCCAACTCCTTAGCATAATGCCCTTCACAATCAGGTGCTGAACTCACTCTTTTAGCCCTTTCTTCCACCCACTCCATAGATACCTCAGGGTGTTATTTAATTGACAGAATCTGATTTTAACATTTAAATATCTTATCCAATCTTTTTGAGATGAGAATATGTTTATGCAGCATGGGCTAATACTTAAGCGATTTTAACAATACTCGATGGGACATTGCTGCTTTCAAAACTGAGTATATAGATAGTTTAATCTCTCCATTAAGGTATGGTAATTGAAAACTGGGCATGTTTACTGATGAACTCTTCTCACCAACCCCGAATCCCTGCTGGAGCTGCAGTTACTCTACTTCAATCCATCAGCCAATCAATTAGTAAGCAGTACAAAAGCACCTGCTATGGGCACAGCATTTCATTTAGGTGCTGTAAGAGTTATAGAAACACAACAAGACTAATCCATGCTTTCATGGAGCTTTCAGTTTCCTTGGAAAGAGAAGATGTACACCTGAAACAACTCAGAAGACAATTTACATAATTGAGCATCAGGGTTTGGACAATGGAAGTTAGGAGGGAAGAAAAGTCATTAGATTAGGATATTCAAGGAAAGCTTCTTTTAAACCCAGTACTTGGGAGGCTCAGACAGGAGTATCATAGGTTCACAGCCAGCCTTAGCAATTTAGCCAGACTCTTAGCAACCTAGTGAAACCCTGTTTCAAATTAAAAATACAATAGGACTGAGGGTGTAGCTCAGAGGAAGGATGCCCAAACCCCAGCACCACAAAAATAAAAGAAAAGCTTCAAGGAGAAGGCAGAACTCTGCATAGCTATATTACATACAATGTGTAGCTATATTACATACAATAATAACTATATCTAATACAATAATCATAATAATAACAGCTTTTACCTATTGAGTGCTTTCTATGAAATTAATTTTATTGTTATTGACACATATGTATGTATTTAGGAAGTACAATGTGATGTTTCCATTCATGTGCATATTGAGGAATGTTCAGCTCAGTGTTATTTGCATAGCTATCACCTTAAACTTTTATGATTTTTTAATAGGGAGTACATTCAAAATCCTCTCTTCCGAGGATTTTGAGATATACACAGATTATTGTTAACTACAGAAACACCACTGTGCCATAGAACCCCAGAACTTGCTCTCCCTTCTAACTATAACATTGCACCCATTGTCTGTCCTCTCCTCTTCCTACCTCCCCTCACTTATTGAGTGCTTTTTAATATGCCAGGCACTGTGCTAAGTATGTATGTATGTGTAAGTATGTATGTATGTATGTATGTATGTATTTTGGTACTGAGGATTGAAACCAGGGTCATTTTACCTCTGAGCTACACCCTCCGCCCTATTTTATTTTGAAACAGGACCTTGCTAAGTTGCTGAAGCTGTCCTCAAGCCTGTGATTCTCCTGTCTCAGCCTCTCTAGCACTGAGGTTATAGGGGTGCACCACCATGCACCTATAAGTAAGTAATCTTTTAATTTCCTTTTATTCTTTGCTCACAACCGTCTGAGGAGGGTATTATTCATATTTCAGCTGAGGAACCTGCAGATCAAGTAGTTTGATTGACCTGTGCCAGGTAACAAAATTAGTGAGAGGCATATCCAGACTTCTGTCAGACCCTGGAGCCTGTGTTTCTCATACCACACTCTATTACTTCTTGTGAACTGACCATTCATACCTGGCTAAGCAGCTGAGAGAAAGAGTGACAATAATAACAGTCATCATTGATTAAGTGCCTAGATGATCTCTCATTCCCCATTAAGGTAGGTATATTAGTTTTCTAGGGCTACAGTAATGAAGCAACACAAATTGAGCAGGTTAAATAGCAGAAATGTATTGTTTCAGTTTTTTGGTGTGTGGGGGTTGTTTTGGTTTGGTAATGGGGATTGAACTTAGGGTCATTTTACCACTGAGCCATATCCCTAGCCCCCCCTTTATTTTGAGACAGGGTTTCACTAAGTTGCTGAGGGTTTCTCTGTTCCTAAAGCTGGCCTTGAACCTATGATCCTCCTGTCTCAGCCTCCCAGGTACTGGGATTATAGGTGTGCGTTACCATGCCTGGATGTTCTCACAGTTCTGGTGCCTATAAGTCTGAAACCAAGGTGTCAGCAGGGTTGGCTTCTTCTGTGGGCTATGAATGAGAATCTGTTCTACTAGTCTCCTCCAGTTTCTCCAGCTTTACTGTGATCTGTGTTGTTCCTTGGCTTATAGGTGCATCACACTGATTTTTGTCTTCGTCCTCAGATGGCATACCTCCTCTGTGTGTATCTGTCTCCCGATCTCCTCTTTTTCGAATAACACCAGTCATAGTAGTCAGGGCTCTCCAGGGAAACAGAACCAAGAGGAGATATAGATATATGAGGGGGAACTTATTTGGGGAACTGGCTCACATGATTATAGAGGATGAGTAGTCCTGTGATATGCTGTCTGCAAACTAGAGAACCAGGGAAGTAGGTCACAAAACTCAGTCCTAGTACAAAGGCATGAGAACCAGGGCATCTGACAGTGAAACTCTAAGTTGAAAGTGGAAGGCCTGAGAAGCTAGGGGCTGCTGCTGTAAGTCCAGGAGTCAAAAGACAAGAGAACATCAAGTTTTACTGTCCAATGGCAGAAGAGGCAAGGCGTCCCAGCTGCAGAATAGACAGCAAATTTACCTTTCTTCTGCTAATTTGTCCTATCTCAGCCAGTCACATGGTACCCGCCCACACTGGGTAAGGGTGGAGTTTCCTTACCCAGTGCAGTAATTCAAATGGCAATCACTCCTGAAAATACCCTCCTGGACACACCTGGAAGTAACACTTTATTAGCTATCTGGTATCCCTTAATCCAGGCAAGTTCATATTTAATATTAACTGTCATATAAGTTACCTTAGATTAGGGTCTACCCTAAATACCTCATTTTAATTTAGTCATCTACAAAAATCCTATTTTTCAAGAAGATTACATTCATAGGTACTAGGGGTTAGGACTTCAACAATAAAGTGTGTGTAGGGGAGTGTGCACAATTCAACCGACAATAATAGGTATCATTATCCTTATTTTACAGATGCCAAAAAAGTTAAATATCTTGTCCAAGGTCATATAGCTACTATATATACTATACTATATATACTATTGCTAGGGACTCATATTTAAGTTAACCTTCCTCCAAAACCTGCACTCTCCCTCTCCTATAAATCTGAGCAGGTATGTTCTCTGCTTCAAATCTTTGTTTCCACCCCAAGGCCAAGCCTGACCTCTAAGTTGCCATAGGCAAGGACTCTGAGATTGACTTGCATGTATTCTTTTGGAAAATTCATCTTAATCCAACCATGCTAATGGCTGGGCTTCTGGCTTCTCCTAAGAGTCCTTGGTTCCTGCATTAGACTCAAATTTTAGTAATATTGTATGTCAGCATCCTAAGTACTTTCAAAGACACTGCCCATTTACTTCACAAATCAACCCATTGAGATTATGTAGAATGTCTCCATTTGCCAGATGAGGAAATTGAGACAGTGATTAAATCACTAGCCCAATTTTACACAGGTCTTAAATTGTGTTGCTGTGACTTGAACTCAATCCTGTTCTGCTCTAGGCAAAGCCATTCCTCCTTCCACCACACCACCCTGAACCCTGAAGTTCCTACCAAACTAACCTAGAGCTCCTGGCATTTGGGGACTGGGGACATATTTTCTAAGACTTGCCTTTGACTTTGGCCCTAAGGCTGGGGCCTTGCTACTCACTGCCAGCCCACCCTGATGTCCACACTGTGCCCAATGAATTACCTGTTCACCTACAGTTGCACCTGTCCCCTTAGCACTTCTTCCCCCAGAGAATAGGCATAGTTGCATACCCCAGTCCCTCCTAGGCAGTCTCATTGCATCGCTGTGAACTGGGCCCTGCTAGCCATGTCCTAGCATGTTAGACAGCTGAGTCAAAGCCTTGTCTATGACCCTTTCAAGTGAATAGAGATATAGTTGCCACCATTATGGTTACCCAGGGCACTTCTAACCATGCAGGCAACCTAGGAAGCAGGAGCTGCCACCACAGATCCACTCCCACCCCAGAACTGCCTAGTGCCAGATCCAAGCTCCTGAGGGTGTTACCTGAGACAGAAGAGAAATTAAATGAGGGACCCACATGAAACCACAAGGGATGAAGGGAAATGGAGGAAAACTTTGCAAGGTCTGCTTGAAATCTCTCAGGAATTTTGAGTTCTCTGCGGAGTCTTCATTTGATCTCACCAAATGGGGCAGATCTATCAGAGCAACATGACCACCTGGGTCCCCAGAACTCCCCAAGCCTCCAAGTGTGTTCTTCATCCTAGATTAGTTGTGGGCTCCCCAAGCACACTCATCTCTAGCTTCTAACATCTGGCCTCAGTATGAGATATCAGGGCCCTTTCACAACAGATAGAGCATTTTTCCTGTGAAGACACCATGGGCCTAAAGGACTCAGGATTCTGGGATCTGCCACTGGACATTCCCCTGGCATGGATTCTGACAGGAAAGACTCAGACTGGGCAATAGTCCAGGGCAGCTAGTGCTGGCTGGAGTCCCAGTTCCCTGACCTGGCCCACTGCCCTCCTTGGCTATCAGACAACATTCGCAGAGCCTGCAGACATCTGTGTGCCCACAGGAACGGCAAGGGAGCTACAGGATCTGGAGAAACAAAAGGGTCCCCTTTGCCTCCTTCTGTCCTCACTAATGGCCTGAGTCTCTTTCCAGGGCAGCAGCTGGGTGTTTGGCAGGGGAGGGGGGTAGGGATTGGCCTCTGACCAGAGGAATACAAGGCTGCCCTTAAGGAAGTAGCCCAGCTGTTGGGAGTGAACACACAGGTGCATGCGGGTGGCATTGACACTCATCCACGCCCCAGCTCCCCTGGCTGGGGCACTGGCTGTGGGCCAAGACAAGGTAACCATGCCCACATTTTTGGAGGGTATTCCAGTTTGGCTCCCAAGCCCATGCTACTGCTAGGGTATGAGCTCCAGCAGGTGCAGCATTCCCACTGTTTCCATTGAACCTTCGGCGTGATCCAGCGCAGCCTACAGGATTTCCACCTGTTATTGTCCTATAACATGCCCACCCACACAGGCAGACTTCCTCAAGGATCTCCAGACCCCTCCCTGATCTGATCCTCATTTCATCTGTTTGCCCCCCCTCCTTTGGGCAGCTCTCTTGGTCACACCACCCTACTTCTCAATGTCCTAACTCTTTTCTCCATTGTCTGCACCCTACTCTAGCACCCTGTCCCTCAACACACACACACACACACACACACACACACACACACACACACACACACACACTTTGTAATAAAGCCAGTGCAGGTTTTGTGCCATCCATTCCGGGGTCTATTTCTGTTTCTCACTGTTGTGTCACTGAGCATGGCTATGTCCCTATAGTTCTGTGCCTCCCCAGTCCAGCTTTTATGGCATTTTCAGGATAGGCTATCCTCCTGCCAGCCAGTCAAATATTCAGCCCTTCAGTAAGGAAACAAGCTTTGGAGGTATAGCATGCTTTAGCTACCCAAGGGCCTCACAGTAGGGCAGCTTGGGTTGGTGTTGACAGAGAAGGAAACTAGCATAGAGAAGAGTTAAGTGACTTGCCCACACAATTAGTGACCAAAGGAGTGATCAAATGATTCTCTGCTACTTTTTCATCTGTACTTTTATTTATTTTGATACTGATGATTGAACCCAGGGGCACCCAAGTACTAGGATTATAGGAGTGCACCACCATGCCTAGCTCATATGTACTTTTAAATTACATCACTTCTCCAAAGACAAAGCCAATAAAAGTGTAGCCCAAATTTTGTTGCTGGTCCGAGTTTATTACTAGTTCATGATGAGATAAGGAACTTGCTCCAGCACATAAATTTATGTGCCATTAGTTCATCAGATAGTCTTACTACAAATATGTCAGCTGAACTAGGCAGCAAGCTCAGTGTTGTGACTGATTTACTTTGGCACATACTCTTTCTTTTTCCTTTGGTGATGGTACTAGGGATTGAACCAGGGCCTTTCTAGCTCTGAGCTACACTCCCAGCCCTATTTCATTTTTCTTTTGAAACAGGGTCTTGCTAAGTTTATGAGGCTGACCTTAAACCTGTGATTCTTCTGTCTCAGCCTCCCAAGTACAGGGGTTACAGTCATGTGCCACCACACCCTGCTCCTTGGCACAAACTCTTTACCTTGATGCTATCCCTGTGCCCAACATCCCTGGTGCTAATGACTATCTGGGAACGTGAGGCAGGATCTATGGACAAACAGTGTCTCACTTCCTGTTTAAGAGGAATGGGTCGTGAGAGGCTGGAGTTACAGGTCCCCTGGTCATGTAATACTAACAGCCTATTGTGAGTTAGCATGGCCCTATACAGCCAAACTAGTTACTAGCTGCCTGAGCTCAACCTCATACATCAGAGCAACTCAGAGACACAGGCTACAAATGGTTCACTGCCTTTTGTGTACCCAGGTTCCTTCTCCTGAAATGCAGCCATGCCAGCTATGGGCCTGCTCATCTTCAAGTTCATTCCTAGCTTTCTGCCTGCTCTGCTCAGGAGGTGAGAAGTCTCACCCGTACAGGCTGTTTCCCAAGCTGAATTTCTATTGGGTCAAGCTGGTGGGAGGCACTCGCTGGAGACATGAGGGGAAAAGGAAAGTAGAAGTCAGGGAACCTCTTCCCCTTGCTTCTCCATGTCCCAGGGGACCAATTTGTCTAGTTTTTCTAGGACTCTTCTGGTTTCTGCACTGAAAGTCCTATTGCCCAAGAAACCCCACAAGTTATCTCTGTTTTGGCTCAAACTCTTTTTGATGGCCTGTTCCTTCCCTGTCCCAGAGATGGCAACAATGGATCCAACTTCCACTGGGCGGTCTCACCTCCTGGGATCTTTAATGTTGTCCCCTTCCTTTCTTCCTACAGCCTTGGATGGCAGCAGTTTGCTGCCACTGATGGCCAGGATGCCTTGTTTTTTGTTTATTTGGTACTAGGGGTTGAACCCAGGGGTACTCCACCTCTGAGCTACATTCTCAGCCCCTTTTAATTTTTTATTGTGAAACAGGGTCTCACTAAGTTGCTGAGGCTGACCTCAAACCTGCGATCCTCCTGTCTTAGTCTCCCAATTACTGGGATTACAGGTGTGCTCCACCACACATGGCTGCCAAGTTCCTCTTTACCTTTCTTGGTTTCTCAGGTCTTCCCTCACCTGTTTTGCTACTTCCAGGCATTCAATTCTCAATATTGTTTACTGTTGAAGTGGTTTCTGTTTTACTACTCAGATCCTGACTGATGCAGTAGGGACAATAGTACTTGCTTTATAGTGTTATCATGAGGTTCAAATTAAATAAACCACTTACAGCAGTGCCTGGCACACGATAATTGCTTGTTAAATGTGAGCTGGTGTTATTATTAGTGTAGTGTGAAATAACATGTGCCAGGCTAATCACTTTACACCCATGATCTATTTAAGCCTGTTACCCTTCTACCTGGCTAAACGATGCTGTTGAGCTAATTACTCAGGAAACCCGTTTGCATTTTGCATTTTACATGTAGAAATTCCCAGATTAGTCTGAACCATTCCCCTTGGTGAACTCCAGCATATTCATTTACTAATTGAGAATTCTCTCAAGCAACTAAGATAAAGGAGACAGCAGTGTGCACATGCTCATGATGGAAGGTACAGGCTAGCAGGGTGGGAGACAGGCACATCAACTAGCTGATCAGTCCCAGCACAGAGTGGGCAACGCCAGCTCAGAGAGGCAGCAGCACAGCAGAGTGCAGGACATGCAGACTCTGGGGCAGGCCTGCCTGTGCTTAGCCAGGGTTTGGATCCAGGCTTCACACCTACAACTTTCTACTATCTATAAATACTAATTAAAGATAGGAAAGTCATCTTTTTCTGTTTTCTTTTCTAACTTCTTGTGGTACTGGGGATTGAACCCAGGAGCATTCTACTTCTGAGATATACTCTCAGCCCTATTTTGTTCTTTTATTTTGAATCAGGGTCTCAATAAGTTTCATAGGGCTTTACTTCACTAAATTCTTAAGGCTGGCCTGCGATCCTCCTGTCTCAGCCTCCAAAGTACTGGGATTACAAATGTGTGCCACCACACCCAGTTGGGAAGTCATCTTTAACTTCTATGCACCTTGGTTTCATCACAGGACTCTCTTGATGGTACCTATCTCCTAGGGGTTGTTTTGAGGATCAATGAGTTAACACTTGTTTAAATGCTTAGAATAGTAGCTGGCAGGCACTAAATACTATATATCTGTTAAATTAGAACAAAGTAAGTTGAACCAATTGTAAAGGGAACCCAGAGGGTAGTGTCACTTGATTCTACCTTATAAGGGTTAGGGAAGCCTTCACTAAAGAGGTGATATTGAAGTGGAATCTTGAAGGATAAGTGGATTTTCCAGATGAAGAAGAAAGTATCCAAAATCATAAGAAGGGTGCAGACATATAAAAGGGCCTGGTTGCAGAGTAATGACAAGTGAGTAGCTGGAGAGCAATGGCAGGAGATCAGACCAAGATTAAGTTTTAGATATGTTGGGCAAGACATTGAATGTCATAAGGAATTTAGATTTAATTCAGAAGGAAGGAAGGGAAAGCCAATAGAAGAGTCAGTTGGAGAAGGTGAAATGATCAGCTTTGTTTTATAGTTCATCCTCAAGTCAGTGTAAGTTGAAAGCTGAAAAGCCCTGCTCATGCATAATAAAAAATGTAACAGAACTAAGTAACCCTTGTTGGAAACAACCTAAATGTCTACGAACAATAGAATGGATGAATAAATCATTTGGTATATTTGCACAGTAGAACACTATACAGAAGCACTGATAATGAATGAATTACTGCTTCATGCAAAGGACATGCATGGATGCATCTCCCAAACACGGTATTGAGCAAAATAAACCACACACGAAGTGTGCATCCTGGATGGTAGCAACTATATAAAGTTCAAAATTAGGAAACACTAGTCTATGCAATTAGAAGTCAGGAGAGTGGTTATCCTTGGGGGAGGGGTAGTAATAGTGTGATGATCCAAGTAGGGTTCCTGGGCTGTTGGTAATGGTCTGTGTCTTGAATGACCTGGGTGCTGGTTTTACCAGGGTGCTCACTTTATGGTCAAGTCCAAGGCACAGAACACTTGTACTTTGTTTTAATTTTTGCAGTGCCAGGGATGGAACCCAGGGCCTCATGTGTAGAACACTTGTACTTTAAACCACAACCAACAATACTCTTTTTAGTGATGTATAACATACAAATGGAAGAAAATCACTTATTGTTAGAAAGTGTGGATGGAGAACATTTGACCCTGCAGGGATCCAATCAACCTTTTACCATAATGGATATATGTGAAGCCATGAACACAGATGTCAATTACAAAGCATATGCCCCAACAGAGATGATTCCTCTACTGGATCATTCCAGGTGATACAAATGTTATGCTTCTAGAGGCATTCAGATACAAATGGCTTGTGTTTTTGGAATCCAAGTTTCAAACACTTGAAACATTACCCCTAGAGTGGGAGAGAAGGAACCAGGGTTTAGGGCATAAAACAAGTGAGACTTCAACCTTATCTAAAATGGTTTAAGTCTTTACAAGGAGAAAGTATTCAGGTCTTTAGTATGTATTTAATACTTAGCCAGAGGAAAAAAAAGCACAGCTCTATCTCATTACATGATGATGGAAAATTATAGATATTGTTTAATTGGGATTGCAAATCACTGGACCTGGATTACTATTAATGGCTAGCATTTGTCTAGTTCTTTCTTGATTGACCCTCATGTGAGGTAGATGGATGATGTTGGTGACAATTTGCAGATGAGGAAACTGAGGACCTGACAAATTATATGGGTGGCTTATAGTCAAACAAGGAGTGAGTAGAAAATGACTTTCATTACCCTAGTCCAAGTCACTATGGGATGATGCCACTGTGGGTGGCTTGGATAAGCACAATAGTTTACTAGTTGTTTCCCTGAATTTGCTTTCCAACATATTTTCCACATTGCGACTCCAATGATCTTTTAAGAACTCCGTGTCACCCCTTGCTTTAATAAATTCTTTAATGGCTTCCCAATAATATTAGGGAAAGGACTCAAATCGTCAGCAGGGCTTACTAGACCCTTGTTATGGTTTTGATTTGGAATGTCCCCCTAGAGTTAATGAAGACAAGGCAGCCATGTTGAAGGTGGTTGGTTGCTGAGGACAGGCTTCTGGGGGTGTGGCCTTGGGATTATATATGGTCTCTCCTTCCCTTGCTCATTCTCTTGCTTCCAGCCTTGTGATGTGAGAGCAGAGCCCTTACGCACACTCTGTCTTTTTGTTCCCAGTGCCATGCCCTTAGCTCTACAGACTTCACCTGGCCTAATATGGACTGAGCCTCTGATATCTCCAGAACTGTGAGCAAATAAATCTTCCTTCCTCGAAATTGTGGTGATCAGGTGTTTTGTATTACAATAATGAGGAAGCTGACTGAAATAGTTTTTAAGGCTGGTTCAACACATGTACCCCTCCAACAATAGGCTCTAGCAAAATCAATTTTTCAGTCCCTGAAATTTGTCATAACCTTTCTGACCACAGGGCCTTGATATGTGCTATTCCTTGGATAGGATGCTCATTCCTTCCTTTCCTTGCCAAGTCATCTCCTACTCATCATTGAGATCACAACCCATGTTTACTTTCTCAGAGAAGCCTGTTCCGACATCTCTGAATGATAGCCTTTTATAGATCCATGTCTCTTGTCTTCAGAGGCCCTATCACAAATGTGATTTGCCCTTGATGTATTTTTATTTATTCATTGTCCATCTCTCCCACTAGAATGGAAATTCCATGAAGACAGGAATTGAGTCTTGTTTACTCCTCTTTCCCCCAGCTCAATACCAGGCACATGATAAGTTAATATCTGGTGAATCCATGCTGGAATTATTATATCATAGAGTCAGTACACCTGAATTCTTAACGTTTGTTTAAGCTTCAGCAAGTCCTACTCCCTGAAAAAGTTGGACTATGTGATCTCTAAGGTGTCTTCTAGCTCTAGATAATGCTGTGTGTGTGTGTGTGTGTGTGTGTGTGTGTGTGTGTGTGTGTAGTACTTGGAATTGAACCCAGGGACATTCTACCACTGACTACTCCCAGCCGTATTTTGTTTTTTATTTTGAAACAGAGTCTCACTAAGTCACTTGCTAACAAGTGAGGGCCTTAGTGAGGGCCTTGCTAACAACTTGCTGAGGCTGCCCTTGAATGTGCAGTCTTCCTGTCTCAGCCTCCCAAATACTGAGATTATAGGTGTGTGCCACCACACCTGGCTTAGATAATTCTTGAATTCGGAGTCAGACAGCTATCTCCACTGTTTTCTGTTTGATGCTGTGTGTTCTGGCTATAAAATAGGATGGCGAGTTCTAAAACTTCAGATATCAATCACTTTCTGTGCCTGCAACAGACACTTGTTGATGGGTGGACCTACCTACATAAGGAGCCCCATTCAGGCCTTGTTTCCTTGTTACTGCAGTTTGAATTTTGAGCCCCAAAGAAACAGATTTAAAATAATAAAGAAGTGATTATCAGTTAATTTAATTTGAAAGGTAATTTTTGGACAGTGAAAAGACATCCTTTGAAAAAGTTTAGGAATTAAAACATATTTAATAATACTAGATGGTAATATTATCTAATGGCTTAGAGAACAAGCATTGGTGTCAGACAAGCCTTGACTCTGCCAAATTCTCACTGGAGTGTGACCTTGAATAAATGATTTCAGATTGTTTAGTTTCCTCCACTATAAAATGAAGAAAATGGCAGAACCAATCCATGGGGAAGGTAGTGAGGATCCAAGGAGAGGATTTATTTAATTATGTAGCTAAGTGCCTGGCACACCTTCAATCTTCAGGAGAATTAAAGTAGTTGCCTACACCAATCATAATTGTAATATGCCAACACCTGAAAAGTTTCTTCACCTCAGGCTATGGAAGTCAGCCAGTAAAAGCTGGGCAAAGAATTCCATGTTCAGGAATGGCAAAAAAAAAAAAAATCATTCCCTTCTAGGAGACAAAAAATACAGAGCCAGGGATTCCTCTATTTTAGGAAAGCACATGTTAAACTGAGGAAGTCTATGGTAATAGGAGCAAGCTTCTCAGCCCCTCTGATCCTTAGCTTCCTTGTCAATACAAGGAAGCCCTGATCATGAGGTTATTGTAAATTAAGTTTAAATGCCATCGTGCTTGCAAAACGCTTACCATGGCACCCAGCACACAATAAGCGCTCAATAAACTTTCCCCACCGATGTTGCTGCTTTTATCATCATTATTCTTGAACCAAAGCCTTTGCAGTGCTTGCTGGTCACCGCGGGCTGCTGTGGTTAAAGTCCTGGGGGTGACACCCAAAACGATGCTCAGGCTTCTAAATTCTATGTCAAAGTGAATTTCTGAGCTATTTAAAATACAAAGGAGAGATGAGACCCTCCTCCTGAAGCGCCCCAGATTTTCAAAGGGAACACCAATGCCTGCAAGAAGTCACAATGCCCGAGTATTTTGGGGAAGTTCACGCCATTAGGCCCCAACCCCTGCCGGCCAGTCTTGGGCGCGCGGCCGGCCCACCGATGCTCCTGGCAGTAGCGCGGGCCACTACCCTTGGCAGGGCACTGGAGGTGTTCCCAGGTACCCGAGCTTCATGGCGTTTTCAAGCGCTGGACTAGAAGCTTGAAAAGGACCCGCCGCCAGCCCGGGCGTTTTGTATTTGCCAAACAAAGCATGAAGGGAGAGTGAGCAAAGGGGGCGGGCCGGGCACCGCACAAAGGCCGGGGGCGGGTCCCGGCGGGGGAAATACAGTTCAGTGGGCCTGAATTGATACGCACGGACCCTAAAGCCCCCCCCCCCTCAGGCTGGGCGATCACAGGGCCTGAAGGCCCAGCAAAGAGCACGCTGCTGCATTGATCCAACCTGAGACAGCAACCCGGACGCTGCCGCAGGGGAGGGGACTGAGGACCCGAGGGGGGGAGCGTAGGGGTCCACAGTGGCCGCAGGCCACAGATTAGGCGATTTTCTTAGAAACAAGGAATCTTTAGCCAGACCGAGGGCCCTCCAGATGGAGCATGCCCTCGAAGCCAAGGGGCCAGGGCAGGAGTAATGCCCCCCCTCCCCGTTCCTGTGGGGAGCCAGCACCACAGGGTCAGCTGTAATAAAGATACTCTCTCTTCCTCTTCTGCAAAAGATGCAGAGGCCCTCCCTCAGATCCCTACATTCTGTGGTTCTAGGGGTGCACAGAAGACTGCAGTCCTGAACCCTGCCTCATTCTGCAGGGACCCAACATCTACAGTGTCTGCTGTTGTTTATTGGTTCAAGGGAGGGGACAAAGTGGATGGACAGTGGAGACACAGGTATAGATATGTGATGCAGCCCCATGGCCCTCTGTCCCCTTAGCTCTTGACTGCATGGCATTGTTTCATTTGAACATGGTTATGGGTGTTCTATTTTATTTTATGAAGTCTTGTTATTTTATTTATGTAATCAGACAAGATATCAACAAACACTGTTCAAAATAGAAATAAAACAGGCTGAAGGGTGTCACATCAAATATCATGACCATGTAATAAGATCACACACACACACACACACACACACACACACACACACACACACACACACACAATACTGGGGATTGAACCCAGCCTCCCAAGTACTGGGATTACAGAAGTGTGCCATCACACCCAATAGGATGATATCACCAGTGACCAACTATTCTTACATTCATGGTGATATGCATTGCTTTCCACAGTCGCCATGTACTTAAAACATGGGACCTGGCCCAATATACTGAATAAATGGCTGGACTCGTTCCTGTATGGCTTCCTCTAGCACCACTGAACAAACGAAGTAGCTGAGATCAGAGAGACTGTGTTGTGCAGCCATGTCTGAAATCTGCCAAATGCAAATCTAGGGCTACTTCCCCAATGCCCTAAGACAATCCTGAAGGGCATCTCCAAATACAGGCTATTTTATTTGTTCACTTCTGGACTATGAGGCCCCAGATTTCCTTTCCGAAGATAAGGTTTTGTTTGTTTTTGCCATAATGACACACTCGGCATCATTAAGTGTTCGTGAAGAGGAATCTTTTAGTTGCATTAGAAACATGACTTGTGACCACTGAGAGCCTTGGGAAACAAGGCACTCCTAGCAGGAAGAGGCAGGCTGCTAATGAAACCACTCTCTGGGGGCGGGGTTTCTGCATTCTCTTAGGGCTGTCTTCAGCATTATTGCTGAGGAAAAGCTTAGGCCACGTCTGAAGGACACTGTGATTTGTGAGTATAAGCAGTTCAGATCTGAGCAAAGCAGTTCTTACCCAGAGAGAGTTTCCCATCCCAGAGATGACTTGTAAATTATAACTGATACAAAATACTTTAAATTCTGCCTTGATTTGAAGTTTACTGAGGGAATCGGGCCAAGTAATTGAAGTAATTGAGCAAGACCATACTTTTTTATGTTAAGTCAGTATTGTTTAAACCATTTTATATGAAATCCTTGAAACAGGGTTGTGCCATAATTTATTGCAATTCTTTTTAAAAAAATTTCTTTATATTGATGTCAGTTTTCTTGCTTGAAAGTATTCTTTGCCAGTATTATATTTTCAATTGAAACATTCATCATAGTAATGAATATCAACCTATTTTATTTTTAAATTTGGTTCTTACATGTGGTTTTGTGAAATTCTGAAGCCTCACATGAATTTTTTTTTTTCATAAAAATGTACCGTGGAAATCACACTGATTTAGCCCATCTGTTTCGATGAAAAATTTCTTGGTTCTAGTCAGAAAGAGGACATGACTATTTCCTTGCGAAATTTTCCCCTCAAATAAAAACCCATGAATGAACTAAGACCTCAGGATTTCATGAGATAATTTACATACTAATTAGGTGGTAGAGTGGAGTAGAGAGAGAGAGAGAGAGAGAGAGAGAGAGAGAGAGAGAGAGAGAGAAAGAGAGAGAAAGAGAGAGAGAGAGAGAGATGTTATAGAAGCTCACATGACCTCACAGCAAAGCTGGCGATCATGAGCCAGTTTCTTATTCCTCTCCAGGTTTCAGTACACTCATTGGTCAAACACTGAGGGTCTTTAAGAGGATGAAATGAGATATGTATGAAAAGGGCGTGGCCGAGTAAGTGCTCAAAAGATATTCATTTCTTTTTCCTACTCATGACAGCTTTCAATTTCTTCCTTTATGGAAAAGGATTGATTTTCTTGCCTATAAAAGTGGGGATAGTGACACTTAAAATAAGAGTAGCATAATACAGTGTATTGATAAAGAGAAAGAGCTCTGGAGTCACACAGTCTAGGTTCGAATCTCATCCCCCAATACTGGCTGTATGAACTTGGGCAATTAAATCTCTTTTCTTGCTCCCCATTGTCCTCTGGAAAGAGCAGTGATCAGGGGCTGGGTGTGGTACCCATCCCCCAGTGTGGTTGTGAGTACCTAGTGAATGAATGGGCTCAGCATAGAGCTTCCTAACCTTTCTGTGCATGGCTCTCTTTTGCAGACTATTGAAGCCCATCGACCCTTGCTCAGAACAATGATTTTAAAGGCAGAAATTCAATACTTTGAATTGCAAAAGGGACCTAGTTGTGATGAAATTAAGTTACTGCCACATTTTTTAAAATAAATTTGTGGTGGACATGCTTCCTTAGTAGCATATTAAATAAATAACAAGATTGAGCAGGCTGTGTAACATCTACCAATATTTCAAAGTAAAATGAACATAAAAGTTATTGTGAGGTTACTACAACAAGGGCAATGCACTAGAAGTGTATCTATGATATATGTATTGGTGATAAAAGTGCTGATATTACAAATATGTCTTTGGTTTGTTACCTACATTCATAAAGGAAGGAAAGACTTGTTTTGTTTTGGAGATTAGTGGAAAATTAAGTTGTAATTTTCTCCCATCCAAGTTTGTGGACACCTGATTAAGAAGATTCTGATTAGCACAATAAATACCAGCTCTTATTACATCAGAGAGGTCTTGTGGATTGTGTGAAATAATGAATGTGTTGGCCATGGCAAATATTAGGCAGTTGATACGTGAGACCTGTTTTAGTTATTTACACCTACCCACAATTATTATCACATGAAAGCTGTCATATACAATATGTAAAAAGTGGGCATGGTTGTATTTTAGTAAAATGTTATTTATAAAAATAGATGGCTGGTGGGCCAGGTTTGAGCCACAGACCATGGTTTGTCAGAACCTACATTAAACATCATTTCTTGAGGAATATCCTATTCAATTTAGAGCATTTCAACTTATCATAGCTTGGCAAATATTTGGCATAGGATCTTATTTGGAAATGCTGAAAAATAAAATAATAAAATTGGGCTGGATGTGTAGCTCAGGTGTAGAATGCCCTTGAGTTTAATCCCTAATACTGTCACCCTCCCCCCAAAAAAAGAAAATTAAAAAAATCACATTATCTGGAGTCTTAAGTGTTACTGATGTAAAATTCTATCTGTTCGGGGTTTTGAAGCCACTTAGCCTACCCCTGTACTGCATCACTGGCACCACATAAGGAAGTGGGCTGGAGAGCTCTTCTCCACCAACCCGGAGCCATTCAAATCTTTGGTCCTGAGCAATTTCACATCCTGGATGAATTCTAGTCATCCTGACTCTGTCACTGTCATCTTCACCTTCAACCTACACACTTCAGGTTCATCATTGCTTCTCTGGCTAAAACCACCAGCTCCCTTCTTTACTACCATCTGAATGTTTTTTATGAGAATGGGGCTCTGTGAGTCTTCTACAGTGTGAGGGCTGTTGTTGAGAGTTTCCTGGCTACAGCTACAAAGGATGCCCGAATTGAGACAGTGCACAGAGAAAAAAACAAGTAGAAACCTAGTCAATAAGTCAGCAAAGGCCAGGCAAATATGTCATGAAGCTGAGTAGGTAGTTCAAGGCAGTTGTCAGAAGCCAGACTGCACCAACAGGGAGTGGAGGCACAGTAAAATGAGAGTAAACATGAGCATGTTGAGAAAATGAGTAGGAGGACAAGCCCAGCCAGCTATCTGAGACAGGTGTATTATTCATGGCCAATGTGACCTAGGCTCCAACTGGAACATGGTACATGGGAGGATCTGACATACTGACAGAGCCAAATGGCAAACAAGCACTGTTTCGGTGAAAGCAGGCTAGCTTACACTGCAGTAACTACCCACCAACGTTTGAGTGAATTTATGCAATATACATTTCTGTTTCCCTCATGCTATATGTCTTACATGGGTTACCATCTAGAAAGAGGTTGCTACCAGCCATTTAATGCTCTCAACAAAAATTGTCTCACATCACTTCTGCTCATTGGCCTGAGATAATCATACAGTCCTGCCCAGCCATAGTGCTTGAGCACTAATGGAACCAAAGGCAGCATCCAGATGCCATCTGTGGCTGCTCCAAGGCTTGACATTAATAGAGCCCCCAACCTCCATTGCATGACACTTCATCCATTGCATGACACTTCATCTTGGTTCACTCTAGCTCCACATATGGGTCTTGGACAGTAAAACTTGCAGTGCTCATCTGTTGGCCACATACAACATTACTTTTAGGAAACATATTCAGTTTTAAATGATCGTCTCACAGATAGACCTTAAAAGCTTCCCTGGTAATTAAGTTGGGAATGGTCTTAGTGAACTTAAGACTCTGATGGTCATGTGGCAAAAATCTTCAGTGAGAAGGGAGCTGTGGTAATTTATAATGACCTCCTCCTCCCATGATTCCTATGCCAATGAATGGCACCAGATGCATCCAGGTGCATAAGCCAGAAATCTCACCTGCCCTGTCACCAATTTCTCCTTCCTTCCAATGTCACTCATTCACTCTAAGCTTGTTCTGATCTTCAGGCCTTTGCATTTGCTTTTCTCTCAGCCTGGCACACATTTCCGTTCAGCCCCATCTTTATTTAGCTATCACTACCTTTAAGAACATTGATGAGGCACTGTGCACAATATGGTCCACAAGGTACGAAACCACCACCATTCACTGATGCAGGACCCGTCACCAATGTATATAAGCTCTGTGAGAGTGAGGACCACTGTGCATTGCTTGGGATATAGTAGGGGCCCAATAAATACATGTTGACTGAATGAATGACAATAGCCACTCACCAGTGAAGGCCCTATGGAGTACCTCTTTTTTACTCTCATAGCCTTGGCAATCATGTGTGGCCTGTGCTTCCTTTCTCTGAGTGGAGCAGTGCATGGGTGGTGTGTTTTCCTAGGTGCCTTCTATATGTTTGCCTTCTCCTCTGAGTCAGATTCAGGAGTGGCTTCGGTAGTTTCTTTTCATTATGTCCAATCAACTAGTAATTGACATTGGGTGTGAGTGCTCTGGAAATGGCGAACGGAAAACTTTTCCCCTTCTTTAATAAAATTTTCTTTTAACATAATCATTTGGGAGGTCAATTACATAGCCTTCTGATAGGTTGAGTTCAATGTCTATCTCCTTGTCTCTCTCATCTTCTATCCACCAGACTGTAAACTGAATGAAGAGACTGTGTCTTTTTTTTTTTTTTTAGTGCTTGGGGTGGAACCCAGGGCCTCGTGTGTTCTAGGCAAGCACTTTACCACTAATCCACATTCCCCAGACCAGTCGTGTCTATTTAACTCACCACTCTATTTTCAGCATCCAAATGTGAGCCTCGCACAGAATCAATGGGTGTTCAAGCAATGTTTATTGAATTAACACATTAAAATTGTACACCAACTGGGTGCAGTGGTGCATGCCTGTAATCCCTGTACTTGGGAGGCTGAGACAGGAGGATCACAGGTTCAAAGTCAGCCCCAGCAACTTAGCAAGGCCCTCAGCAACTTAGTGAGACCTTGTTTCAAACTAAAAAATGAAAAGGGGCTGGGAGTATAGCTTGGAGGTAGAAACTCCTGAGTTTAACCCCCTGTGCCAAAAGAAAAAAGAAAAAAAAAGGTGATAGACCTCCTCTTATGATAACGATGATGATGGCAATTATAATAATATTAGCTATCATGTATTGTATGCCAAGTATGTTGTTAAAAAGAGCTTTACATGCATTACCTAGCTTCATCTTGCCAACAGCATGAGCTTCTTCCTCTTCAGAATCTCAGTTTCTACTGCAGGTTAATGGGAAATTGAAGAGTGAGTCACCAAGAGTTATAGCAGGAAGGCTCCCTGCTTCCCAGGAGTGGCTGGCTAATTCCTTTGGCTCCCAGCACTGAAGGCAGAGTATGACAATATACCCTCAATCTATTCAGTAGTGCCAAAAGGAAATGCATCCATTTTCTACCTACTATATTGGAGTTATTCCAATGTAATTTCTGTGAGAAATTATATTCCAACAGGATAGTATTAAAGGAATAAATCCAGGAACTACTAGTCAGGCTGTTTTTGCCTCCCTGGGAGAAGACACCTGTCTAATGACAGGTAGGTGATTTCTCAAGGCCCAGGGATCTGAAGGGCAGATGGCAAATAGATGGTCACCCTATCTTCCTCTCCCTCTTCACGCTCTTTCTGGAGAGGAAGGTGTTTAGATGCATCATGGAAATATCCCTGTCGAACCTGTCTGTGTTTGCTCACCTGAGCCTTGGAAGTGTTTACCTTATCGCAAGAGCTGTTATGGTGCTTTACACAAATGGAACCCTCTTGCCTCCTACTTTCAGCATCTGATGAATTAGTGTTGAGGCACCATCCTTCCATACTTCTCACCTGATTACCATTCCCACTGATTTGCCTTATATTCTAAAGATTTCTCGTAATACTTATAGAAATCCAGACAAGGTGTACAATTTGGCAGCCAGTAAACTTGGATTTAATAGAGAAGTCCTCTGCACAATCCAGCATGTCTACAAATAGCTCATAGGCTTTAGGCTTCATATCATTTGAAACTGGGTGCAGCTGACCTGAATAATGAAACAGGGGGCCTAAAGTTATGAATCCCCTCTGAGTATTGCTTCATTAGAATCCCCTTACACAAAAAAAGAAAGAAAGAAAGAAAGAAAGAAAGAAAGAAAGAAAGAAAGAAAGAAAGAAAGAAAGAAAGAAAGAAAAGAAAGAAATGGGATTCATCTCATCAGCTCAATCTTACGGCATCTGATTAGACCACTATTTTCTCAGCAGGTCCCTTTTCTTTAAACTGTTGACTATGGATGGCCTGCTGAATAGAATGAACTTTGGACCACTAAATTGCAACATTATGGTTATTTAGTGTAATTTATGAAAAAACGGAAGAAGCATGATCACTTCGTATTGCTAATGATATCTCCATTTATCTGAACAGGTATGGGTTTGGAATATTCCTCCCACTCCTGATACTCATCCTGGAGCATTGCCCAGGTTGAGATCCAAAAAAATGATATTTAGAAGTACAGATTCTACAGACAGTAAGCTAAAAGTTAATGGTACCTGAGCATATTAATTAACATTCACCATCAGCAGCCTTTCACGAAAATGGTACATTTAAACTATGTTAGCCTAATAAGTACCTCCATTTGGTGTTTAACTTATAATTCAATGAATTCGGTGAAAGTTTAAATGGGTCCATGGTGTAACAAACTCCATTATTACATTACCATCTCCCTATTTAGATGGTTAAGAGAAGGCATTGAGACTATGTTGCATTAATTTTAAGCAGTGTGAAGATTAAAGAAATACAACATAGCCAGGCGTTGTGGTCCATGCCTATAATCCCAGTATTTGGGAGGCTGAGACAGGAGATTGCAGGTTAGAGGCCAGCCTCAGCTACTTAGTAAAATTCTCAGCAACTTATTGAGATCCTGCTCCAAAATACAATGAATAAATAAATAAATAAATAAATAATTTTTTAAAAAAATACTAGAGTTATAGCTCCAAGGTAGAATGCCTCTGAGTTCAATCCCCAGTACCAAAAAATAAAAAAAGAGTACAGCATGCCATTCATTTTGGGTTAGTGAGAAATCCACAGTCAGAACTGCATTAAAATGTAAAACCCTAAAATCCTACTAAAACAATTGCTGTCTGAATGGACAGTTTTCTAGAATATTGATGCTTAGTTGCTAGGCAGATAACCTATAGCTAGGTATGGTTCACTCAATCATCCAATAGCTAAGAGACCAGCATTGTAGGGTGCTAAACAAGGACATGTGCTTTGGAGGGAGCCAGTGGTAGGCATGCATACTAGTTTTGTCAACTGATGTCCATGTGACCTTGGGCAAGTTTTACTTGTTGGGCCTTTGATCACCTTCTTTGGAGAATAGGTCTGTGAAAGCCTGCCTCATGGAGTCATTTTCAGGGTTAAGAAAGAGAGCACATGTAAAGTGTCTAGCACAGTGCCTGACACATTAGTCCACTTTTTTTCTAGGGGAGCAAAGCCCAGATTTAGGACTTAATTCCACCTTATAGTATCTCTGGTCATCACAGGAAATCTCAAGAAAATTCCCAAACCCAAATAGTTGTATTTGACCCTCAATTTAGAAACTAACATTAGACTTAGAACATGTAGGAGATGGACAATAGGGTGAGTGTGGTGACAAACTTTCACACCCAGAGTCCAGACAGCAAAGGGGATTCTCACCAGGACAGGGCTAGGCTCAAGGATTTTCTTGGTCATGGTCTACACTGGGACATCAGAACAGGACCTTTTTGTTCAAAATGACAGTGACTTGGGCCTACACAAATTACATTTCTCTTCATCACTGGCTCACTTGGGAGACAAATTTTGTTTTCTTTTGTATGGGCTGACCCACATAATCCTGGCACTGACAGATGTTCAATATGTCTTGATCTTTTCCTACCAGCAGCACTGAAAGGTGGCCAATGGTTTTGTTTGTCTTTTAGAGGAGCACCTGTAGTTCTACTGATGTTCATGTGCTGAAAACGGTAACCTCCATAGAGAAAGAGTGGTACATGAAAGTGAGAACAGGATAGGAGACATTTTATCCTTCATCAATATTTAAACACAGGTACTCTGCCAGTGTTTTATGTTCAATCTCTACTTGACTACAGACATGATCTTTTAAAATTAAACATTTGAGTTCTTTATTATATTTTAGATATTAGTCCACCATCAGAGGAGTAGCTGGAAATGATTTTTCCCATTCTGTGGGATCTCTCTTTGGACTCTTGATTGTTTCCTTTGCTATGCAGAAGCTTTTTTAATTTAATGCCAACCCATTTGTTGATTCTTGGTTTTATTTCCTGAATTCAGATTTAAAGTTATGTTGCTTGCAGTTGATGTCCATCTTGCAATGTCTAGCCCAATTCTATTCTCAATACAGCCCTCTGGAACAGTGTCACTTTCTCTCTCTCTCTCTCTCTCTCTCTCTCTCTCTCTCTCTCTCTCTCTCTCTGTCTTGTCTATACTCCTAACTCTCTAGCAATTGCTAAGGTATAAAATCTCTCCTAAAAGCTTTCTATGGAAACAAATGGACCATATTGAAAGTTGTGTACCACAATTTCAGTTAAGGTTAGTGGTAATCATTATTGCTGGGAGCCTCCATTTCCCTGGGCCTCTGATTGTATTGGGAAGGAGTGACTTTTGGTAGAGCAGCACCACTGGGCTTTCTGTGCTCCACCGGGTTGGTGGGATAGGACAGATAACCAGGTCTGCCCAGCATGGTCCCTCCTTCACATCTGCTCACTTGCCCAGAAATCGAGATCATTTCTTTCTTTCTTTCTTTCTTTCTTTCTTTCTTTCTTTCTTTCTTTCTTTCTTTCTTTCTTTCTTTCTTCTTTTCTTTCTTTCGCACCAGGGATTGAACCCAGGAGCATTCTACCTCTGAGTTACACCCCCCAGCCCTTTTTAATTTTTTTTATGTTTTGCAGTACTGGGGATTGAACTCAGGGGTATTCTATCGCCGAGGTATACCCCCAACCCTATTTTTAATTCTTTGTTTTGAAACAAGGTCTCACTAAGTTTTGGAGGGCCTAAGTAGTTGAGGCTGGCCACAAACCTGTGATCCTCCTGTCTCAGCCTCCCAAGTATAGGGATTACAAACTTGAGCCACCACATCCAGCCTCTCATTTTTACTTTGAAACAGGGTCTTGCTAAGTTGCTGTGAGTCTTACTACACAAATGAGACTGCCTTCAAACATACAATACTCCTGTGTCAGCCCCCCAAGCACTGTGATTACAGGGTTACCTGGTCCAGAGGATACTTTCTACCATACATATTGGGCAATCTCTGGACCACAGATTCAGCAGTGACCAAGAGGAGAACTGCACCCTCCTCTGCAACGGCTGACACCATTTATTGAGGAGGCAGACAAGTAAATAAAGAATAAAAAGCCATACAAATGCAGGATAATCCCAGCAGTAAGGGATGAGGGAGCAATCTGGGATCATAGATGGGAAGTGTCAAACCAATTAAGGACTGTATCATCAAGTGTCAAGAGGCAGGAAATTTAAGTTCAATAAATATTGACTAAGCACCAATTCAGAAGTTGCTCTGATAGCACATGCAGTTAGATCTCTGAATCCATGGATTCTACATCCATCGATTCAACTAACTGTGAATTGAAAATATTGGGGGGAAATTGCATCTGCACTGAGCATGTCCAGACTTTTTCTTACCATTGTCATTATTCCTTTTTCATACCATTTAACAACTGTTGCATAACATTTACATTGTATTGGGTATTACAAGTAATCTAGATATGATTTGAAGTATACGAGAGGCTATGTGTAAGTTCTATGCACATACTACACCATTTTCCATAAGAGACTCCAGAATCCTTGGATTTTGATACCTATGTGGGTTCCTGGACCCAATCCTAAGCAGATACCAAGGGACTTTACATTGAGCATCCTCTCTTTGTCAGGCCCTGTGCTAGGAGGTGGGGATATAAGGTCGTGGTGGGAGAGACAAAGTCTGTGCCATTAAGGAGCTCATAGTCAAATGAGGAAAAGATCCAAGTAAACCAATATTTTCTATACAGTGCAGAGATAGGGTCATGCACAGAGAGCTATAGGAAGAGAGAGGAGAGGCCCCTGACACCGTCTGAAGAAGGTCAGAGAAGCCTGCATGAAGGGGATTACTCCTGAGCTGATTCTGAAGGTATGAATATAATCTAGCCAGTTGTAAAGTATGGGCAAGACAGGGAACAGCATGGTTTAGAGGATGGAGATGTGCCTGAGCATGGGGTATTGGGAGTGAGGCTTGGGCAGTAAGCAGGGTCAGATACTGAGAAAATTGCATGCCATCAAAGTAACTGGGAAACTTGGACTTGATCCTATGAGAAAACAAATCAAATAGGAGGAAGACTATAGTCAGGGATATAAGATAGTAGGATGCTAGGCTATGGTGATCCAGTAGAGAGACAATGAGGGCAGGAAGTGGGCCAGTAAGAGAAGTGGAGAGTAGGCAGATTCAGAGTTAGTTTGGAGGCAGACTTATGGGTGATTGAACCTGTGGCTGAGGAAAGATGGAAGAATCATGATAATTACCAGTTTTCTGGTTTGCATCTCTGGCCAGGATTGAGGATACAAGAGGACTAGGTAGGAGTGTCAGAAATGGGAGGGGAATTATTAGCTCAGTTTTGAACATATCAAAGTTAGAACCTCTCTGGATCATCTGTGGGTAGGAACAATTCCCAAAGAGATTTTTTGCAGAAGAGATGGTGCTTGTCACTTGCTCTCCTTTTCTGGTATAAATTCAAGGAGGGAACATAAAATCTGGGTATCTAAAAATGACATATAAAGCAAATGAAGGCAAGCTCAGAACTATCAAGAACTCCCTCCCAGTTCAAATAATGTTATGTCCATATATGAAAGTATCACTACCAATCTCACTAATATGTATAGGGAGAGTGGGAGAGGGGAGAGGGGAGAGGGGAATGGGGTGGGATCTGGAGGAAAATACACTAAGTTCTATGTGCATGTATGTTTGTAGCACTTTGAACCTCACTACAACATATAACTACAACTCACAAATAAAATTATATAAAAAAGAACTCCCCCAAATAAAGATAAGCAGATGAGCCTCATCAGACTATTAGATCCTTCCAACCTGCTCTATGCCTTCTAGTTTGATGTTGTGCTATTCCAGTGATGAAGATGTCCAAATACCTGTGCTACAGAGTGCACTGAGAGCAAGATTAAATTATCAAATTGTTGCAAGATCTACATTTTTTTAATGCATAGTGTGACTTTTGCAGTAAATGTAAAAGGAAAAAACACGAACACAAAAGAATTAGAGGCCTATGTTCTCTTCAAATGCAAGTGTCCATGTTGCTCGTCTTTGCATTACTTTTTAAAATTGTGATTGTATTGATAAATAATTCTCATACCACACAGTTGAGACCTCTGCCTCTGATGTCATTCCTTAGTTGGTGCAGCTTCTGGCATGAGTGCAATCAGTCTGAGAGGGCAGAGGTGGCCATCTGGCTGGTTTTTTTTCTTTCTCTTGATATTTTTGTTAACTGCCTCTTTCCGTTCATCTATACCAATTTCCACCTGATGGCTCAATTTTTTTCAATAATCTTGGAGTGTAAATTGCTGTGTAGTTTGACCCAATTACATTTAAACATGGGAAGCTTCATGAGGCAATTTTTTGAGGTTTGTTCTAATCCCCAGATGATTCTTCTTAGCAGAGTCTTTCCCTGGTAAATGAGCTAACCTATGGTTAAGCCTGTGTCTCTCATGAAGCAACCAGCCTCCTCTTACTTACTCCCCATCAAAATATCCACCATTTTCCAAGGGACCCTTGCCACATACTCCTTGGGAGATAACTTCAGAGCTCCCTGATTTCATGGACTGACTCTCCCACTGGGGAAACTCTCTAAGACACTACTTTGAGCATTGAATAGGGACAGGAGCCTCTGGTCTTCTTGGGTTGCTTCCCCCAGTGTGGAACCTCTGCATTCATGACTAGCTGAGGTGAAAGTATCAGGGCTCCAAGTATTCTCACCCTGTTGCATCTAGGGTGACGCTTCTGTTCTATAGATAAGGGCTGGGCGTAAGAATGGCACTCCCTACCTTTCAGCTGCATTCACCAGGAACTTAGCCTCTATGACTTGGAATTGGGAGAAAGATAAATTCCAGCAGCAGCTGCTCCTTGGGAAGTGTCAAATCTCTTCTTTGGGAATGTAGGGGAAAGGGAGCCTCATCTTCATTGCCACACCCATCTAGAGCAGAACTTCCATCTAGCTGGGCTTGGTGGACTGGATCATGACTGAAATGCCACAGACTCTTGCTTTTTTTAATGAGCTTTAGTAAGGCTTTCTTGAATGAAACCTTCTTCATTTTCTGTGTGCTTTTGAGACAATTCTCATTAACTTTAAAGGGTTGATTTTTTTTTTTTTTTTTTGCGGTACTGGTTTTTTTGGGGGGTACTGGTACTTGGCGTGTGCCACCACGCCCAGCTTAAATGGTTGATTTTTTAAAGAACAGTTTTCACCAGGGATGGAAGTGTGGCTCAGTCATTAGAACACTTGCCTAAGCCGGGCGTGGTGGCGCACGCTTGTAATCCCAGCATTCGGGAGGCTGAGACCAGAGGATCCGGGTTCGTGGCCAGCCTCAGCTACCTAGTGAGGCACTCCACAACTTAGTGAGACCCAGTTTCAAAATAAAGAATAAAAAATAGGGCTGGGGGTGTAGCTTGGAGGTAGAATACCCCTGAGTTCAATCCCTAGTACCGCAAAAAAAAAAAAAAAAAAAAAAAAAACACTTGCCTAGCATTCAGGAGGCCCTAGGTTCAACTGCCAGCAACACACACACACACACGGAAAAGAATAGTTTTCACCAAATATCGATGTTTTCTTTGAGTATGTCCACAGGACTATTCATTCTGCCATTATAGAAGTGGAACTTTTTATCACTTTTTAACACATTTGTGTTTATGTGAACATCTATTGACTTTGGATGTGTATTATTTGAAGGATGAATTGGGAAACAGGAACATAAGAATATCATGCTCTTCAGATGAAAAGAAGCAAAGAGAATAATGGAAAAGGCCAATGGGCTACATGGCTTTTTTGGTCTCTGGAAAACACAAAATGATCTCACAGATGACCGAATAACAACATACACAAATCCCTGTTATGCATAGAAGCATAAAGGATAAAAAGATCCCAAAGTAATTTGGAATGACTTGACACATTTTGAACCATACTCTTTGCCAGAGATACCAGCAATGTAGTTTTCAAAACAAGTAGTAAAGCCAATCAAGTCCAATTACCTGTGATCAATTCTGAATCTGGCTGTGCCCAGAGAGGGAGACAGCCAGGTAGGAGGGAAAAATGTGGCTTTATTACATATTTGTGATTATGGTTGTTATTTCATAACTTTAGGTCTCCATTGCCTCATTTATTTACTGTCTGCATAAGTTGAGAGAAATTCCATGAAAATATTTAGGAGTGTTATATGAGAAACAACATCTTTAAAGTGAAGACGAGCATCACATATCCTGAAATGGACACCTTTCATTTTTGTGGGGGAGGATACTGGAGATTGAATCCAGGGACATTCTACCTTCAGGCTGCTCCCTCATCCCTTTTTATTTTTTATTTTGAAACAGGGTCTCTCTAAATTGCTGAGACTGGCTTCAAACCTGTGATCATCCTGTCTTAGCCTTCCATGCATTGGGATTACAAGTATGTGCCACTGCTCAATTTTAGAAGATGGAATACTTCTTCAGAGAATAAAAAGACAGCATTTTGCCTAACTAACTGAGCTTGACTGTATGAAAAACTCCAAGCCATGATAAGAAATAATGATAGTACTAGGATTTTTGTTTGTTTGGGTTTTTTTTTTTTTTTTTTTGTACTCAGGATTGAGTCTAGGGTCATCCTATCTCTGACCTACACTCTTAGCCTTTTTTTATTTTGAAACAGGATCTCATTACGTTGCTGAGGCTGGCCCTGGATCTGTGATTCTCCAGTCTCAGCTTCCCAAATACCACTATTACAGGTGTGCACCACCGTACCCAGCTTAGTACTTTTTATTTTTATTGGGGAATTATCACTGTACATAATAGTGAGATTCAAGGTGATACATTCTTTTTATATGCACACAACACTAGCAGTTTGGCTAGTAAATCAAAACGAAGATGTTTCTCTTCTAAAACTCAGTCAAAAGGCCATCACCTGGTTTAGCAATGAAGTGCATATTCAAGCCTGAATGCCTGGGTTTGGATTCTGACTTGCTACTTTCCAGCTTTGAGAGCTTGAGAAAATTGTGTAACCTCTTCATACCTTGATAAAATGGGGCTCCTGCCTTATGAGTTGTTATGAAGCTTTGATAAATTAAAAGATGCAATATATAAAGGTGACAGGTCTGTGAGTGGACATTTGTCCTTGTTGAAAGTTCTCAAATGAATTCTTTCAGGTTTTTTGCAAATATCCTTCCTTTCCTCAGAGAGGCATTACAGAAAGATAGTAGAGAAGATGCTCCCAATGCAAAGTCATTGATCATGAAGATGCCCAATGTGAGAAAAGGTAAATCCGTTGTTCTGGGCATCAAGTCCCGGGAAATGTTGGAACTGACAGCATGTCTGATCAAGTGATGCCATTCAAGACATTTAGCCAAGGGTGATGCTCTAGGATGAAATTAAGAGGAAAATGACAACAAACTATGACAACTAATCAATACATAGCCCAGGATGAAGCTAATGGTCCATTTCAGGAGCAGGAGCTGGCCTTTGCAGGGCCCACCTTTTTGTGATCAGAATTGAGTTTTGTTATAATTGGGTGGAGAACTGCACTATGAATATTTCTTTACCTTGTGTTCCTCAATAATTAAAAATTATGCTATCTAGGACACACACATATGCGTGTATATATAGTTTATGTACAGTCTTTATTGGAGTTATCTTATTTCAATAGTGTAATGTGATGAGATGCATTTGAAATTACACTAAAACTTTAAAAAATAGGAGCACAAAGACATAAAGGCATTGTGAGGTCTATATGTAGATTCTGTCTTATAATAATTGTTACTTTAGTTTAGACATACTTCCTAGGACTACCATCGTAGTCTAATCTCTTATAATCATTCACAACTTCTCTTGGCATAAAGTTCCTATCATTCCCATCTTTAATATTAAAGCTGATTTAGCAATGTCTATAATCTCCAGAAAGCATTGAAATATATGTGATACCCAGAATGGGTGACTGTACATCAGGCCATCAGCCCCTTCAATAGGCACATGTAAGATAAGAATCAGGGGACTGTGAGCATAGCACTAACTAAGGGGTTGCCAAATCATGAGCCAAATCCTGTCCAACCCCTGGTTTTACAAATAAAGTTTCATTTACACACAGTCACACCCATTCATTACATATTTCCCATGATTGCTTTCACACTACAATGGCAGTAATGAGTAGTTACAAAGGAGTTGTACACAGCCCACAAAACTCAAAATATTGATTATATAGCCCTTTGCAGAAGTTTGCCAATCCCTGCACTAGATGGCATTTTGTAATTTAAAATGTTCTAACATGTTGGAAGTTTCTAGGCAGGAATCTAAAATGAGCCCACCTATATTTGCTGCCTTGATTTGTTTGCTTATGGCCACCACCAAGCAGGTCTGGCATGAACTAATGGACAGACATTTCTGGAAAGCAGCCTGAAGGTGCCCCCCTCTGAGACTTTGCATTCTGCCTGGAATGTCATCCCAGCTGCCTCTTCTTTCCCACCAACCTCCTGTTCTGCCTTCTGGATTCCACCCAAATCAAGCCTTCCTGTACCCCTGGCCCAGGCCATGGGAATCATTCTCCCCCATTTCCAGAGGTCACAGAAAAAAACTGTGCCACAACAGGCTCACGTGAAATCACAGTCAGTCACATCCACTCCACTGTTGTCTGCAAAGACAGTCACATGTTGTATTTATTGTCCTAAGGAGTCTGGGGAAGATCAGTCATTGATTAAATTGAGGCTCATTTTCCCCACGTGGTCAGCACTTTGTCCTCACACGACACACGTCACTACTTTCCTTCCAGCTTCTACTCTTACCCTTTGCAGTTTGCACCAAGAGTGACATTTTCGTGCCAATCAGACCATATCACTTCTCTGCTCAAAATCCTACACTGGGAAACAGATGTGGTGGTGCACACCTGTAATCCCAATACTTGGGAGACTGAGACCAGAGAATCACAGTTTTGAGGCCAGCCTCAGCATCTTATTGAGATCTTCAGCAACTTAGCAAGACCCTGTTTCAAAATAAAAAAAGGACATGGGGTGTAGCTTGGAAGTAGAAGGCAGGTGTGGTGGTGCATGCCTATAATTCCAGTATATGGGAGGCTAAGACAGGAGGATTGCAGGATTGAAGCCAACCTTGACATCTTAGCGATATTCTCAGCAGCTTAGTGAGACCGTATTTCAAAATAAAAAAGAATTGGGGGCATAGTTTGAAGGTAGATCACCCCTGGGTTCAATCCCAAGTACTAGTAAACATCCCACTCTGGCTTATGCTTGGGATAAAATCTGAAGACCTACCATAAATGACCTAATTTTCTGCTTGCCTCTCCATCAACATCTACCTCTTACTGTTTTTCTCTATGCAAGCTGCATCCCAGGGACACTGGCCTCCTTGCTGTTCCTGTGCCAAGAATGCTCCTGCCTCCAGGTCCTTGCATTGGCTGTTCCATCTGCTTGGAACACTTTTCCCATAGATAGGTACATAGCTTGCTTCCTCACTCCATGCAACTCACACTCCAATATCACCACCTTAAAGAGCTCTTCCTTCTTTGAAAGAAGAAAATAGCCCCCTTTATCACTCTCTGGCCTTATAAATTTTATGAATAGCCCTTATTGCTTTCTAACCAATTGATTTGTTTACTACCTGCCTTCCTCACCAGAATACACATTGCATGAGGATAAGGAGACCACCTTGTCCTCTACTCTGTCTCCAGTGATAGAAGTGGGGCCTGGCACCTAGCAGATGCCCAGTTATCTATCATTGTAACTGGATTCGATGATTCACCTCTTGGCACGTACAAATCTAATAAACACAACTAGGATATAAAAGAGTGATGACAGATTTGTGACATGAAGCAAATAAGGAGACCCCTGGGATCATTCCCAAAAGCAGCAGCCCTGAGCTAACAAAGCAAGGGCTTCTATTGGAGAATCTGTGTGTGTGTGTGTGTGTGTGTGTGTGTGTGTGTGTGTGTGTACACATTCCTGCAGGAAAGACTCGTCATTACATGTAGAGATTGGCACATTCTTGAGCATATTCAGTTTGTTGTCATCCCTCTTCATACACTGCATGTTCAAAAAATTATAGACAGGGCCAGGCATGGTACCTGTAATCTCAGCTACTTGGGAGGCTGGGGAAGGAGGATTGCAAGTTTAAAACCACTCTGGGCAACTTAGCAAGACCCTATCTCAAAATGAAAAATCAAAAAGTGCTGGGGAATGTAACTCAGTAGTTAAGCACTCTTGGGTTCAACCTCCAGTAACACACACACACATTGGCAGATTCAAGGTGCTGTGTGGAGAATATAATATTATAATGAGCAAAGTTCATTTCTAGATCACTTAAAAAGTGGAGCAGGATGGCTGGGCAAGTTTAGCTTATGTGGAGTTCAAGGCTAGGTCACCTTGTAAGATTCTCTGGCTCCCCTTATCTAAAACAAAACGAAACAAAACAAAAAACTTTAGAGGCAGGCTTATGGTCATTTAAAGGGCTGCCACTTTTTTTCTGGTGAGCTTAGACCATTGTCCCTGAAAGTACCCGCCTAGCCACTAACACCATCTGCGGAATCCAAATGAATGGAAGTATATTGATGCTGGTACCAGCACCACACAGTTTTCATCATTCGATGTCATAATATGTGATTACATCATTTTTAATGTCTATGAAAATTTGCTAGGCAAGGCATGGGTTTTAGGAACACAGATCATGGTTCAAATTCTGACTCTACCAAGTAGTAGTTGCATGACCTCGGTCAGGTTGTTTAACCTCTCTAAGCCTTATTTCCTTTGAGTTAGCAAAGGGATAATTATACCCATAATACACGGTTAAACCAGCACAGCAATGCACACTTGTAATCCCAGTACTTGGGAGGCTGAGGCAGAAGGATCACAAGTTTGAGGCCAACAGCACTCAGTAACTTAGATCCTGTTTCAAAATAAAAAATAAAAGCCAGGTGTGGTGGCACATGCCTGTGATCCCAGTACTTAGGAGGCTGAGTCAGGAGGATCACAGGTTCAAGTACAGCCTCAGCAAGTAGTGAGACTCTCATCAACCTAGTGATACCCTATTGCCAAACAAAAAATAAAACAGGGCTGGGGATGTAACTTGAAGGTGGAATGCCTCTGGATTCAATCTTCAGTACCACAGTAAATAAATAAATAAATAAATAAATAAATAAATAAATAAATAAATAAATAAATAAAATGAAATATAAAAAGGGCTGGGGGTATAGCTCACTGGTAGAATGCCCCTGGTTTCAATCCCCAGTACCACACATACAAAAAGACAGGGTTTTTAGAAGGAATACATGATATAACACATGTATGGTAAATTTAAGGGACATTCATTTACTGAGCTTCTCTAAAGTTAACCGATGCAGGAAAGAAGACTCTCACAGCAGTCTTTGACAGCCATTGCTGCAGCAGGTTTGCTCCAGACAGTCGGGGGAGGGGGGGAATACCAGCCTCAGGAGATATTTATACGTTGTGATAGAGTTGCAGGTTGTCAAAGAAGGCAATAGTCTTGCACTAACACAATTCTTTTTTTTTTTTTTTTGCCGTACTAGGGATTGAACTCAGGGGCATTCTACCTCCGAGCTATACCCCCAGCCCTATTTTTTATACTTTATTTTGAAACTGGGTCTCACTAAGTTGTGGAGTGCCTCACTAGGTAGCTGAGGCTGGCCTCGAACCTGGATCCTCCGGTCTCAGCCTCCTGAATGCTGGGATTACAAGCGTGGGCTACCACGCATGGCAGCACTAACACAATTCTAAGTGTAAGTTTAATTCTGAGCATCTGATCTGGAGCCACAGTTTGAAGAACAAATAAATTTTGTCTAAACGACTAAAATAAGCTAGTGAGGTAGCCCCCTCACCCTTACTTTTCTGAGGCTCCTACTCTGTGGATGGATATATGGACACCAGGGCCATCTACCCGGTCAGCTTCTCCACCAGCTAGGTCCAACCTCCAGTGTTGCTCCAAGGCAAAGTTCTTCTCTAATAGTTCTGCAGAAAAGGACACACGAGATTCACTGTTATTGCAGTTGTAAAAAAGCAAGTTACAGTCAGGCATGGTGGCACACACCTGTAATCCCAGTATTTGAGAGGTTGAGAGGGGAAGATCACAGGTTTGAGCCTAGCACACAGTAATTTAATGAGACCTCATTTCAAAAAATAAATAAAAGAGGGCTAGGGTTGTAGCTCAAAGGTAGAATGCCCCCAGGTTCAATCCCCATCTAAACTAGATTGGTAGATTCTCTGGCAGGGAGAGAATTTTTTTGTTGTTGTTTACTTTTTTTTTCAGTACTGGGGATTGAACCCAGGGGAATTCTACCTCTGAGCTACAACCCCAGCCCTATTTTTTATTCTTTATTTTGAAACAGGGTCTCATTAAGTTGCAGAGGGCCTCACTAAGTTGCTAAGGCTGGCCATAAACCTGTGATCCTCCTGTCTCAACCTCCCAAGTACTGCGATTACAAGCATGAGCCACCATGCCTAGTGTGGGAGAGAATTTTGATGGGTGGGTTGCAAGAGAGGGCAGTAGGGAAAGGAGTGTGGAGGATAACTGAAAATAAAAAAGGAGCAGAATTAAGCTCACTGTTTTCTCTAGACCTTTGTCCTTGCTTAGAACAGGTTGGTAAGAGGAGTAGTGGGCCTCAGTTTCCTTATCCATATCCATCCCTCTGAGTGGCACAGAGAGGATCAAATGAGAGCATGTATGTGTTTATATGGAGCCAATGAAACTTTCAGTGGTTAAGAACATAGTTCTGGAGCAGATAGTTTGGGCTCAGATCCTAGATCTATGATCTTTGTTATGAACTGAAAGTCTTACAGTTTTCAAACCTCTGTTTCCTTATCTTTAGAATAGGGACAAACATCTGGGTATGGTGTTATACGCCTGTAATCCCAGCTTCTTGCACTCAATTGTTTAAGGTCATCCTTGGAAACTTAGCAAGACCATGTCTTAAAATAAAAATTTAAAAAATGGATGGGAGTGTAGCTCAGTGATAGACTGTCCATGGGTTCATTCCTCAGCACCAAAAAAAATTAACTGATTAGTTAGTTAACTAATTAAAATAGGGAAATAATTTGAACCTAGCCAATTTCCCATAAGGACTCAGGGAGCAGATGGCCTGGTAAGATATAGGGAGGACTAGACTGCCTTATTTACCTGTGTCCCACTGTACACCCAGCCTCTGTGCCTCACCCCTTAGCATGCAGACTAAAGTGGGAGGAGGGAAGCAGCACCTTCAAATTCCAGCCACATTTTCCTGGCCTTGTCTCTAAGCCATGGAAAGTCAAGGAGGAGGGCTGAGGAGGAGGAGGATGAATCATCTCTAGTCTCCTGTGTGCTGCTGAAACTAGTGTAGGAGAGCAGCCCTGTCCCCATCTGCTCACTGCCACTTGAATAGCCACTGTGCAATTTGCAGCACTCGGATACCTGGTAGAGAGGGGAAAATAAACAAGACGGCGAGGCCAGGATGTCCAGCGATGGCCATCTGGGCAGCTGGTGAAGAATCTGAAGGTTCTGCACAACTCTGTGTGCATGTGGCCCCCAGAGACTATGAAGATGAATGTTGTGTCTCCCCGAATTCCATCCTTCCCAGAACTGCTCATCAAGATGAAGTAGTTTTTAATATTGCAGATTCCTTCCTTGCATAACATGCTGAGCTTTGCAGTGCACTGGTCTCCAGAAACGTGGCCATAATCACACTCCACTTCCTCCTCCAGAAGAGTGGTCAAGTAGTAGAACCAGGCACGTACCAAGCAATTAGAGTGCCTTGTGATCAAGGTGTACCCAAAAAGGGACACCTGTCAAGATGGGACCAGATCTCCTTCCCACTGAAAGCATAGTTGGTTCTCAAATGAATAAAGGAGTCTGCCATCTTGAAATAGATGTCTGGCAAGTGACACTGGGGCCATGGCAACCTGAAAGTCCCCGATGCCAGGAGAGGCATAGTCAATACAGGGAAGAAGCCAGTTGAGTGTTATTTTTGAAGTCTGGCACAGGTAGAGTTGTTATTATTATTATTATTATTATTATTATTATTATTATTATTATTATTTTACTGGGAATTGAACCCAAGGGCATTCTACCTCTGAGCTACTTCCCCAAATTTTATTTTTATTTTGAAACAGAGACTTACTGAGTTACTGAGTCTGATCATGATCCAGAAAGCCTCTTCTCTTAGCCTCCCAAGTACTGGCATTACAGGTGTGTGCCACTGCACCTGGCTAGATAGGGTTAATTTTAACTTGGTGACATGCAAGGCCCTACTGGTAGCCTTTCCCCACATCTGGCCCTAGCCTCCCTTTCCAATTTCATGTCCATTATTAGCCCCCATCCATTAGCCTTCTCTTACTCTTCATCTCCCTCACCAAACACACTCTATTTTCCTGACTCTGTGCCTTTACAGGCACAGTCCCATCATCCAGTGTCCTATTCTCCACATCTGCCATTGTCATAGTCTAATCAATCAAAAAGGTAAAATCCTTTCTCCAAGAAACCTGACCCATGGGACATATCCACTACTTCTACTCATATGCCACCAAAAATAATTCATTTCTCCTTCCCCTTTATGCCCAGGACACTCAATACCTCTGTTAAGAACTTGATACAAGCCAATGCCTATAATCCCAGTACTTGGGAGGTTGAGACAGGAGGATTGCAGGTTTGAGGCCAGCCTCAGCAACCTTGCAAGATCCTGTTTCACACTAAAAAAATAAAAAGGGTTAGGAGTTTAGCTTCGGGGTAGAATGTCCCTGAGGTCAATTTGTGGGGCAGGGTGGTGGAGAGAACTTGACGCAAACTGCCTTGCATAGCCAAATGGTTAAGAGCAGAGCTTTGGTGTCATGAGACCAGACATAGAAACACTTAACCACCTGTGTGACCCTAGGTAAATCTACTAGCCCTTTGAGCCCTCAGTTTTGCGATTTGGATGATGAGAATATAGTAGTATCTACCTACTAGTAGAATTCTCTTTAGTATTGTGTAATATAATACAGCTAAAGCATAGTACCTGACACATAGTAAGTACTCAATAAATTACATCTATTTTTGTAATCGGGCTCTATAATCCCAGTACTTGAGAGGCAGAGACAGGAGGCTCACAGGTTCAAAGCCAGCCTCAGCAATGTAGCAAGGCTCTCAGTAACATAGTGAGACCCTGTTTAAAAGAAAAAGAAATCTTAACTGCAAAGATGATGGTATTAGGAGGTGAGGTTCTTGAGAGGTCCTCTGTCCACAAGAGTGGAATTAGCATCCTTATAAAAGTGGCCCAGAAGAGATCCCTTCTGCTTTCTGTGATGCAAAATTAGAGGGAGAAGACAGGGAAGAAGAGAAGATATCAGTCTAGGAATCAGGAAGCAAACCTTTGCCAAACATCAAATCTGTCAGTACCTTGATCTTGAACTCCCAGCCTCCAGAATTGTGAGAATTAAAGCTCTGTTGTATGTAGGCCGCTCGACAGTAGTATTTTTATAACAGCTTGAAAGGTCAAAGATAGGGTATGAGATCATCATAAGCCCACCATTTTATAGAGTGGTCATGTGAAGTGCTCATAAGTAGGTTGTAAAGGAATACTCCACCTAGAAGAGATGGGAGAGGAAAGAGCCACTGAGATCTGCTGGGAATACCCAAGGTACCACTATAGAAGGAACGAAAAAGGAGGGGCAGCCCTAGGTTTCTGCCAAGAATTTAAGATGATCCTGGTGAGGAGGAGGTGATTATGGTGCTGTTTATTTAAAAACCAGCTGAGTTTCTAAATGGACCTGTACTTGGGGAGGGGGAAAAGATAGCCACTGCAATATGTTATGGCTAGTTGCATTATTATTATTTTTTTTAGACCTGAACTCTCTTGGCACAGTATTTATGTTCTTTGCTCTGATTTCTTACTTCTACTCCCTTGTTTTAATCTCTGCCTTGGCTTTCTCATTTATTTTAAAAAACACACAATCTCATTTTTTGTGTGTGTGGCACTGGGGATTAAATCCAGGGACATTCTACCTCTGAGCTATATCCCCAGCCTTTTTTTATCTTTTATTTTGAAACAGGGTCTCACTAAATTGCTGAGGCTAGTCTTGAACCTGCAATCTTCCTGTTTCAGCCTCCCAAATATGGGGATTACAGGTATGTACCACTCTACTAAGGCACAATTTCATTTGATCCTTAAAACAATCCAGTGACTTAAGTATGGCTCTGAGAGTATGTGCTTGGCTCCAAGTCCAGTGCAAATGCCCAAGCAGTTGAGCCAGATGCTGGGTGAGGGGCCAGGGATTTAGAATTGGCTTAGTGTCAACTACATTACTGCAGTGTTGTGAAAAAAGTATTACTATCAACACTGATCTACAGATGAGGAATATGAGGCTTATAACAGGTGCGTAAGTTGCAGTCAGGCAGCAAAGCAAGTAAGAGATCCTGGATTCTGTCCCCACCAGAATCTGGTCTATTTGGCTCCCTCCCAACTAAGGCAAAGAGCTCACTACTGAGAGTGTTAGTTAGAAACCACATCCTGCCATCCACTCAACCTGAAGCTTTTCAAGTCTCATAGGTCTGAAATAACAACACTAATAAGAACTAATATTCCTTGACCACCTACTAGGTGCTAGGCACCATGGTAAATGCTTGGCTTTTATTATTTTATATAATCCTCATAATAATCCTCTAAGGCAGGTACTATTTAGTTCCTTATTTTTACTTAATTCCATCCCCTTGTGATATCCTCCACACCCAGAGCTATAGTTATTAGCACCTATCCTCAGATGAATGGCAAACATCTATATCTAGCCCAGACTTCTCTGAGCATTTCAGAGGAGTATTTCCAGTTGCATTCTTGACATTTTTACTTGAAGTAATTCATTTGTTCACTTTTTTTTGTACTGGAGATTGAACACAGGGGCATTCTACCTCTGAGCTACACCCCCAGACCAGTTTTTTATTTTTTATTTTGAAACAGGGTCTCACTAAGTTACTGAGTCTGGCATCAAACCTGTGATGCTCCTGTCTCAGTCTCCAAGTACTAGGATTACAGGCATGTGCTATCACACCTGGCTTGTTCATTCTTTTGAACATACTTATTGAACACTTACTATATGTGTTAAAGCATGACTCTAGGTGCTGAGGATTATAGCATTATAAAATAGATGAAAATCTTTTTTTATTGAGCTTACATTCTAGCAGGGGAAACACAATAAGCAAGAAACAAGTGGAGACTGTCCAGATAATAAGAGGTACAGTGAAAAAATGAAGCAGAGCAAAAGATGTGAAATTATGGAATGGTACACTTGAAGGTTTAGATATGCAGGAGAAAGGCCTCATTGACATAGTATTTGAATAAGAGAGGTGAACAAGGAGAGGAAGGCCTCTAAAACAACTCAAACTCAGTGGGTCCAAAAACAAGCCATAATTTTTTTCCCTCAAAATCTCATTCTTTTCCAGTGATCTCATTCCTAACAAATGACTCCACCACTACTAAGTTGATCAAGGCAAGAATGAAGCAATCATGCTCTTTCTCCTTTCTTCATACTCCTGCCACCAGATCCAATCGATCAGCAAGCTTCATTGACTCTACCTCCTACATGCTTCTCTTGAGGCAGCACTATTTCCCTCATCTCTGTTATTACTGCTGTGATCCAAGACACTATCATCTCTGACAGCCACCAGAGTTACCTTTCCCAAGTTCAAATGTGATAATGTTATATTAGAACCTTACTTAAAACTTACAATGACATCATATTGCTCTCACTGGTAGAATAATCATTAAGCTCTGTATCATAAACTGTATGTGATCTAATACCAAACTCCTTTTTCAGCTTCATTTTATACCAGTGTTGCCCCAACACATACACACACACACACATTCATACTGGATTTGTCTTATAATCTTAAATAAGCAATGTTTAGGCCTTTTGACATGCTGCTTCCCTCTTTCTAGAATGCCCTTCCTCATCTACATTAGCTGATTTCTCTCACCAAGTTATTGTTCCCTCCAGAGATCAACCTTCCCTAACCTCCTTGACTAGGTCATATTCCCCTCTTAAAGGCTGTTGTGACCCCATGGATTTCCCCTTCCTAGCACTTTCAGAGATGCAATTTTACATCAACTTGTGTTGGCTATTTGATTAGTGTTCACTTGCTCCTCTAAACTATAACTCTGTGAGGACCAGTATTTATATACTCATCATTGAATCTCCAATGCTTACAATAATACTTGGCATTTAAATAGATGCTCAAGTAGTAGTAAACAAAGTCAATATATAAATATTAGTAGCTTATCTGTATATCAACACTGAACTTGCTGAGATAAAAATAAGGAAAGCAATCCCATTCATAATACACACACACACACACACACACACACACACACACACATATACACACAATAACATTCCTAGGAATGGAATAGGTATAAACCCAACTAAGGAGGAGAAGAACTTCTAGAATGAAAATTACAAAACACTAAAGGAAAGCAATTGAAGAAGACCCTAAGATGGGAAGAATTCCCATGTCATAAATTGAGAGAACTAACATGGTTAAAATAACCATACTATCAAAAGTAATCTACAGATTCATTACAGTGCTAATCAAAATACCAATGATATTCCGCACAGTACTAGAAAAAAAATCCCAAAATCCATATGGAAGCACAAAAGACTCAAAATAGCCAAAGCAATCCTTAGTAAAAATAGTAATACTACAGACATCATAATACCTGATTTTGAAATATGGTATAGATACATAATAACAAAAACAGCATGGTATTGGCATAAAATCAGACCTATAGACCAATGGGATAGAAAAGAGGACCAATAAATAATTTCATGCATCTTCAGGCAACAGATTCTCAACCAACGTTCCAAAAACACACATTGGAGAAAGACAGGCTCTTCAACAAATGGTGATGGAAAACAAGATATCCACATATATACACATACAGAATATTTCACCCAACTACAGTTGAATTCACATTTTTCTCAGCTTCCCATGGAACCTTCTCCAAAATAGACCACATTCTGGGCCACAAAGAGCGCACTGGCAAATTCAAAAAATGTAACATCATTCCCTGCATCTTTTCAGACCACAATGGAGTGAAACTAGAAATCAACTCTAAGAAGACTCAGAGTAACCATGTAAAAACATGGAGACTAAACAACACACTGCTGAAAGAGGAATGGGTCATAGAAGAAGTAAGGGGGAAAATTAAAAAATTCCTAGAAACCAATGAAAACAGAGACACAACATATCAAAACCTCTGGGACACCTTAAAGGCAGTACTAAGAGGAAAATTTATAGCAATGAGTACCCATATAAGAAGAATGGAAACTCACCACAGAAATAACCTAATGACACAGCTCAAAGCCCTTGAAAAACAAGAACAGTCCAACCCAAAAGCCAGTAGAAGACAGGAAATCATGAAAATCAGAGCAGAAATTAATGAAATAAAGAATAAAAAAATACAGAAAATCAACAAAACCAAAAGCTGGTTTCTTGAAAAAATAAACAAGATAGATAAACCATTGGCCAACGTAACCAAAAGGAAGAGAGAATCAATCCAAATTACCAAAATAAGAGATGAAAACGGTGATATTACCACCAACAGTGCAGAAATACAGAGGATCATCAGAAACTATTTTGAAAAACTATACTCCAAAAAAATGGAAAATCTAGAAGAAATTGACAATTTTCTAGACACATATAACCTTCCTAATTTGAGTCAAGAAGATATAGAAAACTTAAATCAACCAATAAAAATCAAAGAAACAGAAACAGCAATAAAAAGTTTACCATCAAACAAAAGCCCAGGACCAGAAGGTTTTCCAAGTGAATTTTATAAAACATTTATAGAAGAGCTAATCCCAATACTCCTCAAACTATTCCGTGAAATAGAAAGAAATGGGACCCTCCCAAACACATTCTATGAAGACAACATCACATTAATACCAAAGCCAAATAAAGACACCTCAAGAAAAGAAAACTATAGGCCTATATCACTGATGAACCTAGATGCAAAACTACTAAACAAAATACTATCAATGTACATTCAAAACCACAAGGCTGGTTCAACGTACAAAAAACAATCCATGTAATTCACCACATAAAGAGAATCAAAGATAAAAATCACATCATCTCATTTGATGCTGAAAAAGCATTTGACAAGACCCAACACCCATTCATGCTAAAAGCATTGCAGAGAATCGGAATAGAAGGAACATACCTCAACATCATAGAGGCAATATACAATAGGCCTACAGCGAGTATCATATTAAATGGAGAAAAACTGCAAGAGTTCCCACTAAAAACAGGAACAAGACAAGGATGTCCATTATCACCTCTTCTGTTCAACATAGTACTTGAGACTCTAGCCAGAGCAATAAGGCAAGAGAAAGAAATCAAAGGGGTAAAAATAGGGAAAGAAGAACTAAAACTATCCCTCTTTGAAGATGACATGATATTATACCTAGAAGACCCAACAAAGTCAGCCAAAAAACTTCTAGAACTGATCAACAAATTCAGCAAAGTGTCTGGATACAAAACCAATTTTAAAAAATTGGAAGCTTTTCTCTACACCAACTATAAAACCACTGAAAAAGAAATCCAGAAAACAATTCCACTCACAATAGCACCCCGAAAAATAAAACACTTAGGGATAAACCTAACCAAAGAGGTAAAAGGCCTCTATAAGGAAAATTACAAAAAGCTGAAAAAAGAAATTGACGAAGACCTTAGAAAATGGAAAAATCTACCATGCTCTTGGAGAGGCAGAATAAATATCATCAAAATGGCCATCCTCCCAAAAGTCATCTACAAATTCAATGCAATACCCATGAAATTACCAAGGTCACTCTTCACAAACATAGAAAAATCAGTCCTTGAATTCATCTGGAATAGCAAAAAGCCCAGGATAGCCAAAGTAGTTCTTAGTAACAAGAACCATGCAGGAGGTATCACAATACCTGACTTCAAACTTTACTACAAAGCCACAGTAATAAAAACAGCATGGTATTGGCACAAAAACAGACACACAGACCAATGGAGCAGACTAGAAGATTCAGAAACAGACCAATGTGCTTACAGTCCACTGATTTTTGACAAAGGAGCCAAAAACATGTACTGGAAAAAAGATAGCCTCTTTAACAAATGGTGTTGGCAAAACTGGTTAACCATATGCAGGAAAATGGAAATAAACCCCACTTTCTCACCCTGCACAAGAGTCAACTCCATGTGGATCAGAGACCTGGAAGTCAGGCCAGAGACCTTGCAGCTACTTGAAGAGGGCATAGGCCCAACACTTCAATACATAGGCACAGGCAACAACTTTCTCAACAAGACCCCAAAAGCACAAGCAACTCAAAGTAAGATCAATACATGGGATTGCATTAAACTGAAGAGCTTCAGCTGGGCGTGGTGACACATGCTTGTAATCCCAGCATTTGGGAGGCTGAGACCATTTGGGTTTGCGACCAACCTCAGCTACCTAGTGAGGCACTCCATAACTTAGTGAGACCATGTTTCAAAATAAAGAATAAAAAATAGGTCTGTGGATATAGCTCGAAGGTAGAATGCCCCTGAGTTCAATCCCCATTACTGAAAAAAAAATGCTTCTGTGCAGCAAAGGAAACTATCAAGAACCTTAACAAAGATTCCACAGAGTGGGAGAAAATTTTTGCCAGCTACTCTTCTGATAGAGGACTAATATCTAGGATATACAGAGAACTCGAGAAACTCACAGCTAAGAAAACAAATAACCCAATCAAAAAATGGGCAAAGGATCTAAATAGACACTTCACAGAAGAAGAAATACAAATGGCCAATAAATGTATGAGGAAATGTTCTACATCATTAGCAATCAGAGAGATGCAAATCAAAACTACCTTGATATTTCACCTAACCCCAATCAGAATGGCAATCATCAAGAACACAAACAGCAACAAATGCTGGTGAGGGTGTGGAGAAGTGGGAACCCTAATACATTGTTGGTGGGATTGCAGATTAGTGCAACCACTTTGGAAAACAGTGTGGAGGATCCTCAGATGAATGGGAATGAACTTACCATATGATCCAGCAATACCACTTCTGGGTATCTACCCAAAAGAATGGAAACCAAACTATCAGACCAACGCATGTGTATCTATCTTATAGCTGCACAATTCACAATTGCCAAGCTATGGAAACAGCCAAGATGACCATCGACAGATGAATGGATTGCAAAACTATGGGATATGTACACAATGGAATTTTACTCAGCCATAAAGAAGAACAAAATCATGTTATTTGCAGGGAAATGGATGGAACTGGAAAACATTATGCTAAGTGAGATTAATCAGTCAGGAAAAGTACAAAATCTTACGTTCTCTATAATATGCGGATGTTAGGGAGAAGATGGGGCACAAAAGGAACTTCAGATGAAAAAGGAGAAACACTAGATAAGCAAAGAATTTGATTTAACTGAAGGGAGGGGGCATCCTAATGCACATGATGTACTTTGTACTTTCACAATATATCCAAGTCAATCACTAAACTGCAGTTGAGAAGGAGGGAGGGCGGGGGAGTGGAGTGGGAATTGGGGAAGGGGTTAAATGAGAAATGTGTGCATATATGCCTTTATCACTTGTGCCTAACAAAGATGTATGATTACAATGCACCAAGTAATAAAAAAAAGATTGGATCTAGACACCTGTACACCTATTTCTCACCCTGTGATTGTTAGTCTGGATTGTCAACTTGACTGGATAATGAAACACATAAGGTTATGTGATTTGGGGTTTGTTGTTGAGATGATTGGCTTATATAAAGGCAGATTGAAGGGGAAATCCTGCCCTGAATATCGGCAGCACTATTCTGATAGGACCTGGATAGAAAAGGAGAAAGCCATGCGAAGGCATGCATCATTCTTCCTGAGGAAAGTGCTTCTCCTATTATCTGAGATATCAGTCTTCAGCTCTTCGAACTGGATTTTTGCCTTAATTTCTCCATAAAATTTCCTGGTCTTTCCATTTTGGACTGTGACAGAATTAGCTGTCACTTCGACCCTGAGACTCCATCCTTCTGGACCCTCAACCAGCTGCTGGTTCCTCCAGCTCTCTGCATGCAGTTGGCCCCTTGGTACTACACTGTTTTAGACTACAAGCTAATTTGATAAATTCCCTTTTACCATATGCATGTCCTGTGAGTTCTGTTATTCTAGTGAACCCTGACCAATATACACCCTGTATAAAAATCAATTAAAATGGATCAAAACTTTAATCTAAAGCCTGAAATTTTGAAACTGCTAGAAAAACTTCAAGATATTGGCACAGGCAACAATGTCCTGGATAGGCCTCCAATAGCTCAGAAAACAAAAGTAAAAGTTGAAAAATAAGATTCCATCAAATTAAAAAGTTCTGTACAGCAGGGTGTGGTGGCACACACTTGTAATCCCAGTACTTGGGATACTGAAACAGGAGGATCTCAGGTTTGCAGCCTGCCTTAGCTACTTAGTGAGGCCCTCCACAATTTAGCAAGACCATGTTTCAAAATAAAGAATGCAAAAATTGTAGAATGGCTCTGAGTTCAAGCCCCACTACCACAATAAATAAGTAAATAATAAATAAATAAATAAATAAATAGCTTCTGTACGATAAAAAGAAACAATCAACAGAGTGAAAAGACAACCTACAGAATGGGAGAAAAACTTTGCCATCTACTCTTCTAACCGATGATTGATATCCAGAATACATAAAGAACTAAAACAAAAACAAAAATAAACAAAAAAATCAAATTGACAAATGTGCACATGATCTGAATAGGCACTTCTCAATAGAAGTACAAATGGCCAAAATTATATGAAAAATGCTCAGTATCTTTAACAATCAGGGAAATTTAAATAAAAACTACAATATTCCATCTCACCACAGTTAGAATGTCCATTATTTAAAAAAATAACAAATGTCAATGAGGTTGTGGAGGAAAAGATCTCCTATATGCTGATGGTGGTAATGTAAATTAGTACACTCACTAGGGAAAACAGTATGAAGATTCCTCAAAAACCCCAAACAGAACTACCATATGATTCAACTATACCACTCATGGGCATATATTCAAAGGAAATGAAGTCAGCATACAAAAGAGATACCTGCATACCCATGTTTATTGTGGCACTATTCACAATAGCCAAGCTATGGAATTAACCTAAGTGCCCATCAGCAGGTGATTGGATAAGCAGAATATATATATATATATATATATATATATATATATATATATATATATTCATTGTATGTATGTATACTATATATATATGTATGTATGTATACTATATATATGTATGTATACTATATATATATAGTATACATATATATATATACATATATATATAGTATACATACATACAATGAAGACTTATTAATCCATAAAAATGAAATCCTGTCTTTTGCAGGAAAATGGATGAACTGGACAACATTGTGTTAATAAGCCAGACACAAAAAGACAAGTATCACATGCTTTCCCTCATATTTGGAAACCAAAAACAAAAATATAACCTGAGATTAGAAGAAGGAACCTTAGGAAATGGGAAGAGGGTCAGCAAGAGCAGGAAGATTAGAGGCAAGAGTGGGTAGAAGAGAGAGTATAGACATGATCAAATTGCAATATATGCATATATGTAAATGCGACAGTGAAACCCATTAATTTATACAATTAACTTGTGTTAATAATTACAATAAAAAGAAAATTCTTGAATAAAAAATGAACAAATCACCATTTCTCAGATGAAAAATAGAGGCTCACAAAGCTAAAGTGTATTGTTCAAGGCCATATAAGTAGTGGAAGGCAGATCAGGGACTTGTATTTGGATCTGTTAGATTCTACCTCCCTTGTTCCTTTTCTTGCCTCTTCCTGTCCAAGACACGTACACACACACACACACACACACACACACACAAAGTAAATGTAATGTACTGGGGGTTAAACCCAGGAGCATTCTACCTTCAAGCTATGTCACCATACCTTTTTATTTCTTATTTTGAAACAAGGTCTCACTAAGTTGCTGAGGCTGGCCTTGAATCTGCAATCCTTCTTTCTCACCCTCCTAAGGACTGAGATCACAGGTGTCTAACTGTGCACCATGCCTGGCTCTAAGTTCTATATTTTTATCTTTGCAGGTTACACATAAGTAGTCATGCTGTAATAATATATAATATGTAATAATATATACAGTAAATAGAGTAAAAGGCAAATTTCCCCAGGCTTTGTTCCTACTGAGTAGTAGCACTGTTAACACACACACACACACACACACACCATATATACATGGATAAACATAGTTGTTTGGGTTTTGATTTTTACATTAATGATACTGTACTAGTTACATTAATGATACTGTACAAGCCTTCTGAGGCTTGTTTTATTAACCTTATACCATTAGAGTTCTATTGATATCAGTACATAAGCCTGGCACATTCCTTTTCAAACACAAAGATATGATGAAATATTAAATAAATCATGCATACAATACACAAGTGCAATTAAGTAATAAGTTTGATATCAAAAGAGAGTCAGGTAATAGAATTTTGGTATGGTTACTTTGTTATATGTTACTGTGTTACATTTAAGGGATCCACAGATAAGAAAGAAAATTCTTGCCTGTGTTTTGTCAGCATAGATAAGGCTAGGAGGCAGGAGACAGCATGGGGGTACTTAGGACAACAGAAGAAGCTCTGTATTACTAGAGCTCACAGTTCAAGAGTAGATGTAGGGAAAGAATAGGTTAGGGACATAGACAGGGGCTAGATGTAGGGATATATTTATTATACTGAGGAGTAGACCTTATCCTAAGGGTCGAGGAAACCATATAAGGGTGACTGTTTGGGAATATATTGGATAAAAAGTAGTAGAAAATTCACTAATAATATAGTTCCCTCTGGTTTAGAGTCTGGTTTAGAATCTCAACAATTGTCTTATTATCCCAGGCTGTAAGCATTAATTGTCCTGATCGTTGGACTTCACCCTTATGCTTATTGCCTCAGAGGGAAGAGATGGCCACTATGGCTCCAGGTAGCATGTCTATTTTCAAGGAAATTAAAACAAAAAACAGTCTACTCTTGGGAAAGCAAAAGTTTCCCTATTGTCCTCCAGCAAAGTGAAGGTTGTAACTCTTTGGCTAGAATTATGATATATGGCTACCTCTGATTTCAAGAAAGCTGGAAATAGTATTTGGGTTTTTTTCTAGATCCTATAATAACAGTACACAAGTATTAGGGAAGGGCCTTTTGGTGCCTGGTAAAAATGATCTGCGTACAACTAGATCATTTATTTAAGAAATAGGCAAGAACTAACCTATCAGATAACTCTGCCCCTGAGATACTATTATAATTCTTTTCAAAAGAAAATTTTTTGATACTGGGTATAGAACCCAGGTTCATTCTACCTCTGATCTTTACCCCTAGTTCTTTAAATTGTTTTTAATTTTGAAACAGGATCTTGCTAAGTTGCTGAGGGTCTCTCTAAGTTGCTGAGGCTGGCCTTGAACCTGCAATCCTCTTGTATCAGCCTCCCACGTACTGGAATTACAGGATACCACTGTGCCTGGATAGTGTAGACCATCTTTGAATAAGGTCATTTGTAAAAGGACAGGGAGCTAGGGCAATAGGTATAGTGGGTGTTGGATCAAGAGGATTGAGTTTGGTGGTATAGTGGTATGAGAAACTGATCATGTTTCCAAGATTATTGGAAAGCTCCAGTGGAGAATATGAGATTGATATTCTGAAGTGGGGGTGGAGGAAAGGGATAATGGAAAAATTTGCTAAGGAAATCAGGAAGGATGAGACCCAAAGTTCAGTTTAGAAATAGGGAAGTCAGTTCTCAGAGGAATCATAAGGAAAAGACGAGTATGGGAACCAGTGAGCAGGGGCTGGCCAAGAATCAGAGGGATTTCCTCTGTGAGGGAAGAGGCAAGGTCATGTACTAGGAGTGTAGGGCATGGTAATCTCTTCAGAGTCTTGTGTTTGTTTGAATGGTGAGGTTTTGAGAAGCTGGGTGAGATAAGAGGTGGAGTAAAGACAGATTTCAGACTGAGATTGTGGACCCAGATAACTTTGCAATCTATGAATCTAAAAAGTTGCAGGATTTTTCTCAGGAAGAGATTACTTGTAAGAACAATGAAGAAGTTGAGATGGTGTACATTACATAGGAGCAGAAGGTCTAAAAATATGGAAAAAAGCTCTTAAGTAGCAGAGCTTCATAAAATATAGAAAGGGTGGGGCTGGAGTGTAGCTCACTGGTAGATTACATGCTTAGCATGCACAGAGCCCTGGCTTCAATCCCCAGCACCAAAAATAAAACATTAAAAGTTGTGGGGTTTTTTTGTTGTTAGTATACATAGACAAACTTATTCTAAAATCTATCTGAAAAGGTAGAGACCCCAGTATAACTAAAACAAACTTGAAAAAAAGAAAACACAGGAAATATAACTATACTTGATATTAAGGGTAACTATACATCTACCATAATGATGACAGTGTGGGAGAAGGAGCAGAAAAGAGAATCCATAGACAGAATCACAAATAAGCCCAATTGTTTTTTGTTTTGTTTTTCTCTTGTTTTGTTTTTGTACTGGGGATTGATCTCAGGGGCATTCTGCCTCTGAGCTACACCCCCTATCCTATTTTTTTTTCTTTGCGGTACTGGGGATTGAACTCGGGGCATTCTACCTCTGAGCTATACCCCCAGCCCTATTTTTTATTCTTTATTTTGAAACCGAGTCTCACTAAGTTGCGGAGTGCCTCACTAGGTAGCTGAGGCTGGCCGCGAACCCTTATCCTCCGGTCTCAGCCTCCCGGATGCTGGGATTACAAGCGTGCGTCACCACTCCCGGCTTCCTATTTTCTTTCTTTCTTTTTTTTTTTTTTTTTGCGGTACTGGGGATTGAACTCAGGGGCATTCTACCTCTGAGGTACACCCCCAGCCCTATTTTTTTATTCTTTATTTTGAAACCAGGTCTCACTAAGTTGTGGAGTGCCTCACTAGGTAGCTGAGGCTGGCCTCGAACTCGGATCCTCCGGTCTCAGCTTCCCAAATGCTGGGATTACAAGCATGCGCCACCACGCCCGGCCCTATTTTATTTCTTATTGTGAAACAGAATCTTATTTAGTTGTCATGAACTTGCCTTGAATGTGCAATCCTCCTGTCTCAGCCTCCCAAGTACTGAGATTACAGGCATGTACCACCACACATACACACACACATACATGCATACATACATACATACACACACACACACAGACATAGACACACAATAAATAACTCATATATAATTTATATATATATACACTCCATATTTATGATAAGTAAAGTGTATTATATATATACTCTCCATATATGATATGAATAAATAACCCATGCATATTATATATACTCATGATAAATAACCCATATATAATATAATACATTATAATATAAACATATACATGCATATGCACACACATATATATCAGCTGGGAAGGATGTGTTGGACCTGATAGTCAGCCAGGTCTATCAGCTGGACTGAGGAATTAAATTAAATAACATGAAATTTAGGGTGTCCCTCCCCCGTCCATTGCCTTCAATTAAATCAGCTTCTTTGCTTATTGAGGGTCTCTCCTTTTTCATCTGTATTTACACAATTATATCAAGGTCACTCACTAAACTGAACTTGAGAGGGAGGGAGGGAGGGAGCAGGGTGGGAATTTGGGGAAGGGGTCAAATGAGAAATGTGTGCACATATGTCATTATCAATATGTACCTAACAAAGGTGTATACTTACAATGCATGAATTATTACAATAAAAAACAAAAAAATTAAACAATATGAAATTTAATGTGAGGATAATGCATCTGCTCATGGACATCGAAGCTGGTGAAACTCGCTCTCCAGACTTATTGCAAATTTTTCTCAGGAGCGATACAAGAGTGCTTTCTGGACACATGGAACTATCCAAACAAGAAAAATATTGAAGTAAGAGGGAGTGATTGGCCTGGAGATGAACAGCCTTAGAACACAGGCCGCCCTAGGACAAACAGAGCATAAAGTCTCTAAGTTCTAATGAGTAGGAATGGGTAGAAGGTGCCATACAGAATAGTAAGTAAGAACTTTCCAAATGGAGACAGGCTTACCCACAAGGTAGTGATCTGTTCATCCCCAAAGGCACCCAAGATGCTCATCCACTCGGCTGGGATACCGAAAAGAAGGCTAAAATGTCTCTTAGATGAGATCCATGGCATGTGAGACTCCCGAACATGTGGAAATTAGAGTAAAATATTTCCTCCTTTTGATTAAGTAGAAAAGATCGAAACTTTCTATGACATGCTGCTTTTTCAGAAAGAACATAGAGACTTAGTGTGTCATTCGTATAACCAAAGAAGCTGAGAAGGCAGAGTGTTCCTTACTACAGTAGACATGTCAATTATTCTTTAGCAGGCATGATCCTGTGCAGTGCCCTCTTGAGAATGCTTGCCCCCTAGTCAGCTGTGCTCTTTCATAGTTTATGCTCTTCTACCCTCCCCAAATGAACTGTAAGTGAGGTGCTGACAAGCTTGAAGAAAGTGATCAAAAGTAGATTGAAACTCACTGTCGACAAGAATGTTCTTATGCGTGGCTGAGTCGATGGATATCTGAGAGTTCAGTCGTCAGGAATTGCTCTGAGCAAACAAGTTACAATCCTCTGGGAAATTGTCTTTCAACTTATTCGTCACTGAAAAATGTCCATCAAAGACTTGCTGTCATTCTCTGTCTTGTCCTGCAAACCAGTACCCCCTCCAGTCATGGTAATGCTAGCTTGCCCACCAGTGGAAACATTCTTTAGATGGAAATAGTCATTTATGCAGGTGACACATGATCTCCTAATTTCTGGAAACTACTTTAAAATTTTTTTTGGTATCTATATGACCTCTACTTCTCTTCTTTCCTATACTTTTTCATCCCAAATTATTTTCCCCACAGTGGGCATGCGTCTACAATAAGGACAGAGAATGCTTTGCAAGAATGGAGAAATCGAGGGTTGTTAGAAATGAGGCTGATATGTAGCATTTTTCCAGACTGCAGGGGAATCGTGGAATAATAGTTAATGTATTGGGACTTAAGTTAGAACTTAAGAGTCCTTTCAGTCTCTATTTTCTGTTTACTTCTTTACTCTGCTGGTATAAGTCTGTATCTTTTCTTTCTTCTCCTCCTCTTCCTCCTCCTCCTTCTCCTTTTTGTGTGGTACTGGAGATTGAACCCAGGGGCATTATACCTCAGAGCTATACTCCAGACATTTTATTTTTGAAACTTCTTTCACTTAGTTACTGCACACTGCCCTTGATCTTGTGTTTCTCCTGCCTCAGCTTCCCAATTACTGGGATTACAAATGTGCACCACTGCATCCAGTTTTCATCTCTCTTAAAGAGACAATTAGTATGGGATGTAACAACATCTGGGAGATGGTAGAGAGTGGGCTGAAAAGGAAAGCCAGTGTTTCTTCATTCTGTAGCAATGCTACTTAATGAACCAACCACTGTGACTTTCTGACATTGCTAGACCTGCAGGGAACTTTGCAGAACATCTATTCCTATCCCCTCATGTTACACGAGAGGCCCAGAGGGGAGAGAGCTGACTAAGCTAAGTTCCCTAGGGCTAATTAAGCACAGACCTTCAAATGTAAGTAAAGGATTGAAGATGAATCTTTGATTCCAAGTTAAGGTTCTTGCCCAAAGCCATGCTAGTAAGTGATGGGGTCAAATCGACACCCAGACACTGAGATTCTGGATTTACACTCTAAGTACCTCAAACTGAAATATAATTGCAAAGCCTGTGCTCTTTCCACTGCAACAGGAGAGTAAATTTGGATTGTATGAGGCTGTAGAAAGGCTATGCATAGAATAACAACAACATTATATACTAGGCATTATGCTAAGTTTCCATTTAATCTTTATTACAGTTCTGTAAAGTCAAGGCCATTATTATTCTCATTTTATTTTATTTCATTGTGGTACTGGGGTTTGAACTCAGGGACATTCTACCTCTGAACTATACTCCCAGCCCTATTTTTATTTCTTAATTTTGAAACAGGGTCTTACTAGGTTGGTGTGAGTATCACTACTTGGTGAGGCTATCATCAAACCTGTGATCCTCCTATCTCAGCCTCCAAAGTACTAGGATTACAGATGTGTGCCACCATGCTGTTTAGGAAATATGTCTCAAATCACATAATGAAAAAATTAGATCTGGTTTGAGGAGCTCTGGGGCTTGATGTGTTAGAGGTCATAATCTAATGCTCATCTGGAATGTTGGTGTTTTGGATTCACCCAAGTCTGTAATAATAAAGATAATGTTATTCATACATTGAGGGATAACTCCCTTCTATGCATTATCCTCTTTAATCTTACAGCAGCCCTATAAAGTCAGCACTATAACTGTTCACACATCACAGAAAAGATACTTGAGTCTCGGAGAGATTAACAAAGCATGATTAAAGAAAGCCAACTAATATATGGGCCTTGAAAGGTTCTGCAGTTTTAAATCTGTCTGATTACAAAGCCCAAACTCTGGAAGACTTACTTGCTGACTTTATAGTTGGAGCCCCAATCCTCTCCTCTCCGCACTAAAAGTACACAAAGTCCAGCAAGGGGCTGGCCATATCTTTAGGGTTTCCAGCACAAACAGCTGCCCAGCCACAGCCCTGCCCCCATCAGCACCTCTCGAGCTGTGGCAGCAGGGTACTCCTTAGCACCTCCTGTCAGATTCCTCATTCTAGCTGATTTCAGGGACTGGACTGTCACTGGAATTGCTATTGCCACTGCAGCTACTCAGGCAGCACATGCTGCCAGTGCCTGTTATCTCTGGGGCAGCTGTTTTTGGTATGTTAAGGATTTATTCAGCAGAAAAGGAAGAAGTAGGAAAGGAGAACCTGCTACTGCTCATACATTTCTCCTTGTGAATTACCTGGAGTTTGAAGCTTTGGAAATGGAAGTCCATATACCTAGAAAAGAGAGTGCTGGGTAGACCTACAGAACAGGAGAAAAATACAACTACCAGGGGAGGCAGATGAGCCAGGACCATGAACTCCTGCAAACAAATTCATTCAGCTCTCCAACAGAAACTGAGAAGTGGATGTGATTTCTTCAGATTTCTGTACCCAAGATTAGAATGTGACTCTTGCCACTTTATCATACAGAAAGTTCATGTTTGCATCATCTGGAAACAGTATTAGGACTCACATGGACCCAAGAAGGAACAGAGAGGCATCCCCTGCAAGCTTATTTTTGAACTTCTGTTTTCCTTCTTTGAGAGAATCTTAGATTTTAGAGGGTCACAGGGAGCCTAGAAACAGTGAAAGCACTTTAATCTTGATAAAAAGAGCCCTTGAGTTGGTGCAAGGAACTAGGTACTTATTTCTAGCTCTGCCACTGAATAGTAGAGTAACCTTAGACAAATACTCTCCTTTCTCTTCTTGGGCCCTTCAAGTTCTTCCTCATTTGAATTTCAGTGACCTGTGCTCTTCCTCCCTCCTTTCCCTTCCTTCTTTCCTTCCTTCCTTGCTTTCTCCTTTCCTTTATTTTCCTTTTCTTTGGTCTGGGGATTGAAGGGCATTCTACCTCTGAGCTATACCTCTGCCCTATTTTATTATTATTATTTTTGAAATAAGATCTCACTAAATTGCTGAGAGTATCTCTCTAAATTGCTGAGGCTGGCCTCAAATCTACGATCCTCCTGTCACAGCCTCCCAAGTGCTGGGATTACAGGGATGCATCACTACATCAGGCTTCTTTATTTCTTTTGTACAGCTCTAGTACTATTTGATTTTATTTAAGAAATTGTCAAACCTCAACATGGGATAACTTAACAAAGCCCTGTTTCAAAATAAAAAATGAAAAGGCTGAGTGTGGTGGTGCATCCCTCTAATCTTAATACTTGGGAGGCTGAGGTAGGAGAATTAAAGGTTTGAGTAAAGCCTGGGCAACTTAGTGAAACCCTGTTTCAAAATAAAATATAAAAATAAAAATAAAATAAAAAGGTCTGAGGGTATAGCTCAATGGTAGAATGGCCTTGGGTTCAACAATCCCTAGTAACACACACACAGTGGCAAACCTGCATCAAGCACCTCATAGTATGTGCCAGGCACTGTATAAGTTCCTCAAATAGTTATGTCCAAAGAGCTTAGGGATCGCAAAGGCAGGGAGAGTCAGGGCAGACATTTCAGAGAGGGTGCTACAAAGCTGTGCCTTGCAGGATGAAAGGCAAAAAAAACACCAAGCAGAAAGAACATACTCTTCACTTCTTCTGAACCCATGGAAGGGCCTGGAAAAACTTGGCTTGTTTCAGAGAACCTGGGGACCACTGAAAGTCTGATATTGCTGTAGAGAGGTGCCTGTAGTGGTATGAAGGAACACTGGAGACTAGAGCTAAGAAGCTAGGACTAGTTATGGAGGGCCATAAATGGCTCCTTAAGGAATCTGAGCGTGTCTTTTGGACAGCACAGATTGCCAAGAGAGGTTTGTTAGCAGTGAAGTCACATAATCAGATTGTTTTTGCAGGAACACTGCTCGTTCCTCAATGGAGGATGACCTAGAGAGAGAAGACTCTGGGGGCTTGCCAGCCCCCACCCCCGAAGATGCTCCTACATGCCTTATGTTCCAAACAGAAGACAAGGAAGGGCCCTCTGGTGGGCAAACTTTAGGGTGGCCTCCAATGAACTCTGCCTCTTGATATTTATGTTCCAATGTATTTCTCTCCCCATGAGTGTGGGCTGGACCAAGTGTCTCACTTCTAAGAACAAAATAAATGTTCTGAAATGGCACATCTGAGGTTACAGGAAAACTATGACTTTTGAAGTCAGTTGCCATGTTGTGAGCTGTCCTATAGAGAGTCCCAGAGGGTGAATAACTGATGTCTCTGGTCAAAAGCCAGCCTGGACCAGAGGCCTAGCTCATTAGTTATTTGAGTTACCAGTCACATCAGTGACCTTGGAAGTGGATTCTATCCCAGTGGAGCCTTGAGATGATTGTCCACCTGGATGACCCTGAGCCAGCTAAGCCACACCCAGATTCCTGACCCACAGAACCTGAAGCTAGTAAGTGTCTGTTTCTTTTACACTGCTAACATGGGAGATAATTTCTTACACAAAAGTAGATAAGTGACACAAGCCCTAACTAAAGCAGTGGGAATGAAAACCAGATGGATTCTGGAAATGTTATGAAGTTTGATTGGAATGAAAAGGGAAAGGAGATGTCTAGACAGACATTGTTGCAATAAAAATGGAAAATAGAGTAGGAGGTGTTTCTTCAGGAAGGAATAGGATGAGTTCCTTTTCTGATCAATTTTGAGACCTCTAAGATACACCAGTAAATGTACATAGGAGGCAGTTAGATCCAAGGGGTTGGGGCTCAGGACAACCATACAGACCAGACAACTGGTGATATCATTGTAGAGGTGCCTTGGGAAGTACAGGGGCCAAGACTGAAACCCTGGAGATCCTCAACAGTTAAAGAGACAATACTTTCATCAAAAAGGTGTTATTATGCTCATGCGCACGCGCGAGTGTGTGTGTGATCCATATATGTGTGTGTGTGTGTGTGTGTGTGTGTGTGTATACATATATATATATATATATATATATATATATATTCTCATTATAAAATATGTTTCCTTAGCTTTGCAACCATACTAGGGATCTAAGTTTATCTCACTAGGGACTCCAAACATGAATGAGTCCCTTGTAGATTAACCTGACCTCTCTCCAAATTGGACAAGTTCCCATTGAAAGAATTCTGAGTAAATTTGCTCTTGATTTCCACTACTTGTAATTACAGGGAACATATCTAGAGTCCATATTCATATATTGTTTACATACTCAGCTTTATTTATTCTTTGCAAAGAAATTATTTAACGTGACATAGCGGGAGAGCTTGTCAGCAGAAGAAATATAGTACATGAAGAGTCCAGAAAATCTCAAGTTGACCCCAGAGATCTTTTTCAGGGGTTGGTGGGTGGTGAGTGTGTTTCTATCTAACCTGCAGAATGTAAACAGAGCCAGCTGACAGACTGAAAGACAGCCCTATTGGCTTTGCTGGAGGTGTTGACACCACTATCCTACTCAGGATGTGAGCACAGAACCTTGTTACCCTTCCAACTTTACTGAGCTGGTTGTGGCTTTTGACATCACAGATATATTGTTCCTACACATGGAAAACTTGTAGAGGAATCTTAAGGTTATAAAGCACCTAAGAGATCTTTTCAGAATTGAGTGCATGGATTAATTCTGATTTCACCTAACTCCAATCAGAATGGCAACCATCAAGAACACAAACAACAACAAATGCTGGCGAGGGTGTGGAGAAGTGGGAACCCTAATACATTGTTGGTGGGATTGCAAATTAGTGCAACCACTTTGGAAAACAGTATGGAGGATCCTCAGACGAATGGGAATGATTCTACCATATGATCCAGCAATACCACTTCTGGGTATCTACCCAAAAGAATGGAAACCAAACTATCAGACCAACACATGTGTATCTATGTTTATAGCTGCACAATTTACAATTGCCAAACTATGGAAGCAGCCAAGATGTCCATCGACAGATGAATGGATTGCAAAACTATGGGATATGTACACAATGGAATTTTACTAAGCCATAAAGAACAAAATCATGTAATTTGCAGGGAAATGGATGCACCTGGAAAACATTATGTTAAGTGAGATTAGTCACAAAATGTTAAAAATCAAATGCTCTCCCTAATATGTGGAAACTAGGGAGAAAATGGAACGTAAGAGGGACTCCAGATGAAGAAGGAGAATTCTTAGGTGAACAAAGAATTTGACTTAACAGAAGGTGATGAGGGGAGGGGGGACACCCTAATGAACATGATGTACTTTCATGAACACTCAAAGTCAGTCACTAAACTGACATTGAGAAAGAGGGAGGAGGAGGTAGTGGGGCAGGAATTGGGGAAGGGTTAAATGAGAAATGTGGGCATGGATGTCTTTACCTGTACTAGCTTGTACCTAACAAAGATGTGTGATTACAATGCACCAAATAAGGGAAAGATGAAAAAAAAAAAGGATTTTTTAAAGTTACACCAGGAGATTTTTGATCAACGTAATACAGAGTCCATTTCTATTAATCTGGCAGAAACAGCTAAGACATTTGTAGATCTGCTTCAAGCCTGGCCCCCGTTTACCTCCTTCCTAGGAGGAGTTATCGGAGCAGCAGCAATAGTCATTGTAGGCTTATGCATTCTACCACTCCTTGTACACCTTGTGATCAATGCCTATGTTAGTGTATGAGCATATTTACATGGAATAAAAATGCAAACACTGCCTCGCACAGGGCCTTGTAGTCAATGATGGGTTCGATTTTCTCAGGGCAATATCAACCTAAGACAGGGCTCATGAATGACTCATCAAGACCCCATGATGGGTAAGATTAAGCAACTGGTAGGAAACGACCTAATACAGGCACAGTCCTTTTTGCATTTTAAAATAAAAATGGGGGAGTTGTGGGAGCCCAGCTTGGCCCTCTCCCCCCTGGCAGTTGCTATCTGCATATATGAGTAATTATACTGATTCTTCTGCTATGCTACATTGGCATCTCAAAGTCTGGAGATTGCCCCTAGGATGCGTAGATGAAAGACCCTCCCACTTCTTAGAAAGTAAATATATGACCCTAAAGGATTATGGTTTTATGACTCTAGAAAGTTTGCTTTACCAGGCTATGTTAAGAATGTGGGCTATATGTGTAAAATGAAGAAGTGGTGTTATTTGTGTTCTGACAATGATTGATATGTCATAAATGTCTATGTAACCCTGTTGTACTCAAGAAACGTATAAAAATCTGTGCTGAAAAAAAAATTCTGAATGTTTCAAACTATGTGCTTGCAAGTAATGGTATTTCAACTGAGCAATTAATAAAGCAACAAATAGAATTACTTCCAATTGAGCAGGATAGTAGATGGAATTGACTTTCTTTAAAAAAATTAAATTTGATGGAGCGGTAATTTATTTAAACAAAAGCTATGTGTAGATGAATGTGATTATATACAGAATCATAGTACCAAACTAAAGTCATGTGTCAAAATGCACTCTTCTCACTTTCAGAATTTAGCCTTGTTTTCTGGTGTTCTCTATCTCTGTTAATTCCATCTCCCTCTTTAGTCCCCCTAGGAAGGGAGAAGCAGAGACTCCTACCACTTGATCCTGCCACTTCCCATTCTCACCACTACTGCCCCAGTCTGGTCTTTCTGTGTTGCCTGATCCAAAATCACATGGCCTCTTTGCTAATTTTCCTGCCTCCAGTCTCTTCATTCTCCAATGTGTCCTTCGCACTACAGTCAGCTTGATCTTTACAAAGCACTGATCATATTTCTATCGTGCTTCCCACAGCATAGAGGACCAAGCCACAAGCCCTTAGTGTGGTGTTTAAGGTAAATGAGTAGGAATTTTTTCTACCTCTCCAGCTTCATATCCCAGGATATCTCTTGACTCCTTTCCCTCTGCAGACCTGTTGTTTGACCACATGAAGTTCCTTGACTCCAAGACATTTAACTATACCTTTTGCATCAGATTGGAATGTTTACATCTGTTCTTTTCCTATGAGAGGCTGACATGCACTATAAGGTTCTTCCCAAATGCTCTCTTCTCCACAAAGCCCCTTCTTTGGCTTGCCCATGCATCCTGGCTCTGCTGTGGAATGATTTCCAGGTCATGGTTCATTGTGTGGCAAGGTATAGACTTCTGTTGACCTTTTTATTCAAACCTGCATTGTGAGCCTCATGAATTCCTCTTATCCCCAGATACTTGCACATTTTCTAACACATGGGATGCCTTTTAAAATGATTATGGATTAGATCTTCAACAGGGCAAGAAATGGCCTTCCTAATAATTTTTATGGAATAAATAAATCATGGAGTTTACAGAGCTTTCTAATATATTTAATAATTCCTAATGGGTTGTGTATGTAGCTCTGTGTTAGAGAATTTGCCTAGCATGCAGGAGGCCCTGGGTTCAGTTCCTAGCACTGCAAAAATAAATAAATAAGAAAAATTAAGAGAATGAGTGCACTGTTTTTTTTTTATTTTTAAAGTCCTTGATGGTTTTATTTAAATAAAAATTAAAGTTTATTAGATGTTTTGAATAATGTTTACTAAGCATTATACATGTCTTATTTTGCTCATCCGGGATTGCCAAGAACCATATATAAAGCCATATTTATTAGTAATCAATAAAATCTATAAGTAAGCCAGATATTGTGGCACATGCCTGTAATTTCAGCAACTCCAGAGGCTAAGGAAGAAAGATCACAAGTTTGAGGCTAGACTCAGCAACTTAGTGAGACCCTCAGCAATTTAACGAGACTGTTTCAAAATGAAAAATAAAAAATAGCTGGGGGTGCAGCTTGGAAGTAGAATGTCCTTGGTTAAACCCCCTGTACCAAAAATATTTTTTATTAAAAATAAAAAAGAGCCAGGTATGGTGTCCCACGCCTGTAACCCCAGAACTTGAGAGGCTGAGACAAGAGGATCACAGGTTCAAGGACACTCTCAGCAATGTAGTGAGGCTTTTAACAACCTAGCAAGATCTTGTTTCAAAACAAAAAATAAAATGGGGCTGGAAGTATAGCTCAGGCGTAAAATGCCCATGGACTCAATCCTCAGTACAGCAAAAAATAAAAATTAATAAACGTAAAATACAATAATAAAAATAAGTGGTCTCATATACAGTTTTTTGTGATTGGTTTACTTAGCAGAATGTTTTCAAGGTTCTTCTATGTTAGAATATCTATCAATATTCATTTCTTTTCTAAAAATTAACTTTGCTTTTCACAACAGTTTTGAATGTACAGAAAACGTGAGAAGACTGAATTGTTCCCACATTTCACCATACTTTTTTCCTTATAATTAACACCTTACGTTAGTATAGGGTATTTATTATAATAAATTAACAAATATTGATATATTTTTACTAAATAAAATCCATAAAATTTTTGTATTTCCTCAGTTTTTCCCTAAAGTCCCTTTTCAGGACTTGAGGATGTTCCAGGATCCCGTAATGAATTTATATTATATTTAGTGGTCATGTCTCCTTTGGTTACTCTTGAATATGATAGATTCTCAGACTTTCCTTGTTTGTTTGTTTTTGTGGTACAGAAGATTGAAATCAGGGACATTTTATCTCCAAGCTACAGCCCAGCTCTATTTTATTTTTCTTTTTGACACAGGCTATCACTAGGCGGCTGAGAGTCTCACTACTTTCTGAGGTTCTCCTCCAACCTGCAATCCTCCTGTATCAGCCTCCCAGGTACTGGGCATCTGGCACCACTCTGGGCCGTTTTCTTGTTTTTGATGCCCTTGACAGTTGTGAGGCTTGTTGGCCAGGTATTTTATACAATATCCCCCAATTAGGATTTATCTGATGTTTTATTCATGATTACACTGGGAATATGGATTTGGGGCAGGAAAACCAAGAAAGTAAAATACAATTCTCATCACATGAGGGATAGGGATGTAGCTCAGTGGTAAGGTACTTGCCTAGCATGTACAAGGCCCTGGGTTCAATCCCTAGCACTGCCAAAAAAAAAAAAAGCTATCAAGGGTACATACTATAAACATGACTTTTGCTGTTGATGTTGACCTTGATTATGGGCTGAGGCAATGTTTAACTACTGCAAAGTTACTGTCTTTTCAGTTTTCTGTACTATACTTTTTAGAAGATAGTAATATAAGTATCACACATTCTTAAATGTTGCCATCTTGTTTGACTGTATTTATCTATTAATCAGTTAATAGACATTTATGTTGTTTCCCCTTTTTGGCTATGAACTCCCTCACTAGAACATTCATGTACACATCTTTGTGGACATACATTTTCAATTTTTTCCTTATTCATAGATGTGAGATTGCTGAGTTATATGGTAAGCTGATGTTCAACCTTTGAAGGAAGTTCCTGGCTGTTTTCCAAAGTGTTTCCCACTCCTACCAGCTCTGTATAAGGATTCCAATTTCTCCACATCCTTGGTAACTCTTGTAATTGTCCAGTTTTAAACTCTTATTATAGCCAGTCTAACATGTGTGAAGTGGTATCTCATTATGGTTTTAATTTGCATTTCCTTGATGACTAATGGTGTTGGGCATATTTTCCTGTATATTTTCATTAAAAAATGCCTATTCAAATCCTTTGCCCATTTTAATTGGGCTATTTGTCTTTCATTACTGAGTTTTAATAATTTTTATAAAATCTATATGTAAACCACTGATCAGATATATCATTATACCTATTTCCTTCCATTCTGTAGGTTATCTTTTCACTTTCTTGATTGTGTCCCTTGAAGCAAGCATTTTTAATTTTAATGAAGTTCATTTCACCTATTATTCCTTTGTGTTTATGCTTTCGGTGTCATATGGTTTATTTATTTTTAATGGTGAAGTCTTACTTTGCTGTTTTATGCAAAGAACTGGTCTGAAGAATGGGAAGAATCACTCAGGATAATGGGAAGTATAGATTTTAACCAGCAGGCACTAACTCCTCCCTGAAGATCAACAGAAGTTGCTGAGAAAGGTGATAACAATAGCTAACAGACAGTACATGATGACTATGTGCCAGGTACCGCTCAGCCCTCAAAGCATCATTTTATTGAATACTCCAAAGAAGCCAGAGATATTGTTCCCACTTGACCTATGAAAAAATCGAAGCTCAGACTAAGTGATAGCCTCAAAAGCCCATGGTTGATTAGAGATGAGGCCAAAGCTTTAAAGTCAGTCTTGATTTTCTATGGTTGCACTGATCCTATTGAATTCAAGCCCCCAGGACTCCCATCCTTGAATGTGCAATAAAGACTCTGTGTATATTCTCAAGAGCATCCTATGGAATAGCTATTGTTCTAAGTGTTAATGAACAGAGTAGATGCAGTCTTTGCCCTCATGGAACTTACACACTGGGAGACAGATATTAGGCAGAATCACACACAAAAAATGTAAAATGATCACTAGGATTAGTTTTTGGAAGAGGTACTCAGAGCTATGAGAGATTATAATAAGAAGCTCTGTCCTATTCAGGGAGAAGGCGTCATGGAAGTTTTCCCAGAAGCGATGCTTGACTTGAGATGTGTAGGAGGACACTGACTGTTCAAGGGAAGAGCTTAAAAAAAACATTTTGGGCAAAGGGAACAGAAAGTTCAAAAGTCTTAAGATGGGAAAGAAACCATGTATTTTTGCTCGTAGTTTTTATTGTTAGGAAATCTGTGCTTGATTTGTGGAAAATCCTGTTGATGTAAAAGATAAAACATGTGCTGTGATAAAAATCTTTATGTGCAACAATTATTGATCTTTAAATTTTATCTAAATATGAAGCTATCACAAGCTATGATTAATTTATTCAACAAACATTTCTGAAAGAAATCCTGGCTGGGGCAAGGAAGGAAAGAGTATGGGTCCAAAGAGTGGAGCTCAGTGAGGTGGACAGGAGCTACTTCAGCTGATGCTTTGAAGGAGTTAGGATATGTTTTCCAAGAACACTCAATAGTAAGGCACTAGAAAGCTATTTTTTGTATTGGCACATTGTAATCACACATCTTTGTTAGGTACAAGCTGGTAAAGGCATACATGCACACATCTCTCATTTAACCCTTCCCCAATTTCTGCCCCATTCCCTCACTCTCCCTTCTTCTCAAGTTTAGTTTAGTGATTGACTTTGATATGTTTGTGAAAATACATCATGTGCATTAGGGTGTTCCCCCCCTCCCATCACTTTCAGTTAAGTCACCTTCTTTGCTCACCTAAGGTTTCTCCTTCTTTATCTGGAGTCCCTCTTATGTCCCACTTTATCCCTAGCTTCCGAATATTAGGGAGAGCATACGATTTTTTAGTTTTTGTGACTGACTAAGCTCACATATGCTAAATATGTTTTCCAGTTCCATCCATTTCCCTGAAAAATGACATGAATTTCTTCTTCTTTATGTCTGGGTAAAATTCCATTGTGTACATATTCCATAGTTTTGTAATCCATTCATCTGTCGATGGACATCTTGGCTGGGTCCAGAGTTTGGCAATTGTGAATTGTATGGCTATAAACATAGATACACATGCATCAGTCTGATAGTTTGGTTTCTATTCTTTTGGGTAAATACCCAAAAGTGGTATTGCTGAATCATATAGTATGTTCATTCCCATTCATCTGAAGATCCTCCATACTGTTTTCCAAAGTGGTTGCATTAATCTGCAATCCTATCAATAATGTATTAGGATTCCTACTTCTCCATACCCTCACCAGCATTTGTTGTTGTTTGTGTTTTTGATGATTACCATTCTAATTTTTGTTAGGTGAAATCTCAAGGTAGTTTTGATTTGCTATTGGTGTTGAACATGTACTCATACATTTATTGACCATTTGTATTTCTTCTTTTGTGACGTGTCTATTTAGATCTTTTGCTCATTTTTTGATTGGCTTTGTTTTCTTAGCTGTGAGTTTCTTGAGTTATCTGTATATTCTAGATATTAGTCCTCTATCGGGAGAGTAGCTGGCAAAAATTTTCTCCTACTCTGTGGGCTCACCAGAAAGTTATTTAAGAAGGGAAGTGAAACTAGACCTCATTGTACATGTCTATAATCCTACTAGTTGTACTTGAGAGACTAAGACAGGATGATCACAGATTCCAGGCTAGCTCATGGTAATTTAGTGAATCCCTTTTTCAAAATAAAAAAAAAATAATAATAAAAGGACTGGGAATGTAGCCAAGAGGTAGAATGCCCCTAGATGCAAGCCTCAATAACCACCCTCCCATACACACAGAAACAAAGATATTTTTTATGGAGAGAACAACTCCAGTAGTGTTTTAGGGGGAAAAGCCATATTGTAGTAGATTTTAGAATGAAGGAAATAGTAAACATGTAGATATCAAGTATAAGTACTGTACTTTTTGTTTCTTTGAAGGAGGAAGTAAAGAATGATATTAATGGAACAGGTGAGGGTTTGGAATGGAAGCAGGGACATTTGATCAACCTGAAATGGAAGAAAGGAAATAAGCACAGGTATGGCTATAGGTGCAGTATATAGGCCTTTCATGAGTTAAGGAGGCTTACATTTTGAATTTTTTATTTTTAATTAATTTATTTAATTCAAAAGTCAAAACAAAGAGTACTAAAAAGTAGACACTGAAAATTCTGTAGCCTGCCAATTCCCTTCCCTATGGGCAATGATGCTATTTGTGTGTGTGTGTGTGTGTGTGTGTGTGTGTGTGTGTGTGTGTGTATGTTACTGGGGATTGAACCCAGGGGTATTCTACCTCTGAGCTATACCCCTAGCCCTATTTTATTTTTATTTTGAAACAGGGACTCATCAAGTTGTAGGAGGCCTCACTATTTGCTGAGGCTGTCATTGAACCTGTGATTCGCTAATTTCAGCCTCGCAGGTACTGGGATTACAGACATGTACCACCATGGCCAGCTTGCTATTTGTTTTTATAAACTACTATGGAAGAATAAGTGAAAAATAAACAGCACTAGTACTTGGATGGTAACCTAGGCAGGTGGGGTATAGCTGAAGAAGGTGGGTCCCTGGGGTGTGGTCTTAGGGACTTTGCTTGTGTCCTTGAATCCCCTTGCTTGTTTGTCCTCTTACTTCAAGCCTCCATGATGTGAAAGCAGAGCCTTGCTCTCTCCCTCTTTCCACTCCCTACTGCCATATCCTGAACTCTCCAGACCCAGCTGGACTTGGACTGAACCCTAAAATCTCCAAAAACTGTGAGCAAATAAATCTTCCTTCCTCTAAGTTGTGTGGTCACCTCTTTTGTATTACAGAAGTGAGAATGCTATCTGAAACAAGTGCTCTACCACTGAGCTATACCCATAGCCCTCTATTTTTAGCTAGATTGGGAAAAGCTTTGGAGAAACTAATATTTTTTCCAAGAGCACTTAAGATTAAGCCACCAAAAAGTTATTTATGAAGAGAAATGAAGCCTGTTATGGTAGTACATGCCTCTAATCCTAGTATGTAGAAGGCTGAAACAGGTTTGCAGATTGAAGGCCAGCACATGACAATTTAGCCAGACCTTGTTTCAGAATTTTTAAAAGGGGGGGGTGGGGGCTGGGGTTGTATCTCAGTGGTAGAGTGCCCCTGGGTTCAATCTCCAGTGCCACAAAAAGAAGGAAAGTAACTATGATAGGATTTATGTTTGAAGAGTGAAGTGAATATTCTAGGGAGAATGGATTGGTGGGAGCAGAGTGGAGATATAAACAATTAGGAGGCCATGGCAGTGGCCTCATGAGGCATGACAGTAGTGTGTGTGAGGACAGTGGAGATGGAGAGGAGAGCCACTGCATACTGTGTTCCATTAGATTCTCTCCTCCTGCCACCTGGGATCCTAGGGCTGGACTTGTTGTGTGCCCCCTCTCCATAGGGCAACAAGAGGGTTGCCTAAGCCCCTGTGTTTTTGTGCCTTGGAGTTCTTCAGTGGCTGTTGCTCCTCCAAGCCGAAGCTGAAGCTGAAGCTGAAGCTGAGGCTGAAGCTGAAGCTGAGGCTGTTCAGTTTGTCTCCCAGGGAGGTCTTTTTCTCCAGTGAGTGGGTCTGAAGAATGACTGAGCTGCTCACTAATCTGCTCCTGCTCCAGCACAAGGAGGAGGGGACTTGGCAGGGGGTTGTTCTGGTGTGCGCCTCCCATTTGTGTTAACTGCAAGCCCCAACCAGGAGAAAAGCTAGGGGATTACTGCTCCTAGGGTTCCCTGCCCCCTCCTTGCCCCTAAAAGGCTGAACTTTCTCCTTTCACAAGGAGACACCTTTCTGTCTTTTCTAGTAAAAACAGGAATATGATCCTATTGGAAAAAAGTGAAAAAGACCAGAAGGAATACTAGCCAGTCTTCATAATACTACCCTGCACTTTTTCATGTTTTTTCAGTCATGTACATTTATTCTTAGACAGTTCTGTGCGCTTTGCTCTTTTCACTCTGTATTAAGCTCTTTTCTATGTTACTAAAATATCTCCATAAACAATTTTAATGTCTGCAAAGTATTTTTTAAGAAACAAGCCGGGCGTGGTGGCACACGCTTGTAATCCCAGCATTCGGGAGGCTGAGACCGGAGGATCCGGGTTCGCGGCCAGCCTCAGCTACCTAGTGAGGCACTCCGCAACTTAGTGAGACTCGGTTTCAAAATAAAGAATACAAAATAGGACTGGGGGTATAGCTCGGAGGTAGAATGTCCCTGAGTTCAATCCCCAGTACCGCAAAAAAAAAAAAAAAAAAAAAAAAAAAAAAAAAAAAAAAAAAAAAAAAAAAAAAAAAGAAACATTTTACTTAGCCTTTCTTCATTCATTGGACTTTGTGTTGATTGTAACTTTTAAGCATTCTAAAGAGGGCTATGAGGAATATGATTGTTTATACACCCTTGTCTGCCCTCAGGACACTCAACACCCCCATAGATTTCTAAAAGAGTAATTAATGAGGGAAGTTGTATAGTCACAGGACAGGAAAGCAAATTTCTATGAAGAATAATTCCCACCAAAAAATAGCTCTGCTCCTGTTCCGGGATCCCAAAATGGGATAGTCTTTTCCTCTCACTAAGGACCTGGTGCTCAAGCCCTGACTACTAGATATCTTTATGTCAGGAATCATCTCTTTTCTCTAGAGATCTCGCTGGATTGTGGACTTTAGAGGTGCTAGGACTGTGATTTCGTTGGTTTTTCTCTTCCTTCTTCAGTGGACAGGGCAGAGAATCCCCCCAGCCCTGGGAATCTGGTTCTGCAGGGCTGCAGTAGAACCAACTAAACAATCTTGGGCACCCATTGTTTCCCATTTCCCGGCCAGTTCCCTCAAATGTGAGACAAGCAAGAGGAATAAGAGTTTGACTAGATTTTGCTATTGTTGCTGTTTTAGCAGCACAGTCCTTATTTTCAAAGGAAACCTTACTAGAATCCTGAATATATAAAGTAGATTTAGACACAGTTGCCCTGGTAGACCTATGTGCTAGAGGGGAGGGACCCCCTTTCGAAATTCTAGCCTAAAGGTTGGAAATTTTATTCCAGTTCAGTTCTCTTCCTTATTGCTGACATTTTAGAAACAGTATCTTCTGTCTGTATTTCAATCTTCCAAATGTGCTGATTGCCAAAATATTTTCTTAAAGGCAATTTGGAAATCAAAGTGTAACACAGAGCCATGGATGTTTAGAGGGAGTGAACAGTACCTGAGACACACTGAAAGGGTGACCCTGGCACTTCTAAGAAGGGGGGAACACAATGGACTCTTGGAAAAAAAGCAAGTTTATTCCCTGTTGGCACCGCCCCCCCTCAATGGGGCGAATTGCTTGTTTTTACCCTCTCTTCCCCGGAGACATTTCACACCAAACGCGTCCACAGTTGCTAGCAATTGGAGACCCAGAGTAGCCTACGAACAGGTATTTTCTTGAAATGCAAACGCCGTGAAAGATAGGAATAGGGAGGTTGATATGACGAAAGAGTTTGTTCCTGCCACTGGGACTTTGGTGCACCGGGGGAGGATGGAAGGGGGCGGGCGAGGCTCATCCACCAGGCAGCCTGTGGCATTGCTCCAATCCTAGTAGCCAGGGTTGAAGCTCCAACCCGCCTGGAAGGGTTCGCGATCTGAGGCCCAGGATCTGAAGGGGAAAGTGTGGTATGAGGCGGAGCCAAGCCCGAAAGCGGCAGCTGGCAGAGAAGGAGCACTGGGTGGATCCCATACCTCGGTATCTGTAAATCAATGCCGGCCCCCTCCCACCCCTTGCCGGACAGTGGGGGATGGGGGCCGGGGTGGGGGTGGTAATGCAAACGTCCTCGGGGGAGGGGGGGGACCCTGCCTTCCCAGGGAGACCCGACCTTTCTCTGAGAGGCGGGATGGGTTTAGTCTCCAGGATCCGCAGTGATGTGTAAAAAGCGGGCATGACCCCCGAAGCCTCAGAAAGCCCCCGCCCCTCCCCCAGGCCCGCCCTGACTCGCAGGTGAATAGCTGGTCCACACAAAGGAAGCCGGCTGGAAATGTGGAATTCGGACCAATTTACAGCAGACTCTGCCGCCTAGGGTCCCAACAGACCTCAAGCAAAGAAACCTGTGGTCAGGAGTGGATGAGGATAAAAACAGTGCACCAGGCCAAGCTTATTGGAAAGGCTGAGTTTAGTTATTCTGGGATAGCGAGGTAACAGGATTAAAGGGATTAAGGAAATCACCTCAAACAGCTGAGGAGGGGGTAAAAAAACACTGGTTCTATTTGTTTTCTTCCTAGGCCCCAAACAGATACACTGGAGCCCTGTACTCGGGTGTAAAACGAAGGGCCCTTCGTGGGACACAGCAGAATGGCCAAGGGTTAGGTCCTGTAGGAAAGTGGGCTGGAGAAACGAGTCGAAAGCGGGCTTCAGGCTCAGGACGAGAGAGAGCCTCTTCTAGAAAACAAATGGACCGCATTGACAAGTTAAAAGCAAAACGTTACGAGAAGAGTTTTCGAACTCTTTTCAAATCTAAAAATGTACTTTTTAAAACCAAAGCTTCTAATGCTGAATGCTAACTCCGCCGTTTCAAACTACCACTGTGGGAATATATTTATTTCCTGCGGGAGATGCTTGTAACCATTTATTTTTTCGTAGGATCACTGAGATTTCTAAAGGCTTTTAGTTTTGTAAATATTTCAGCTCGGCTCAGGTATCTTCTCGCCCCAGTGCACAAAGGTAAAAGTATCACCCTTTTTGGTCGATTTCTGCGGCCGCCGGCGTTCTGTTCCCCACCCCGAGCAGCTGCAGAAGCAGACCCTTCTGACGCCTAAGCTAATCGCAGTCAACAAGTGCCCGGCCGCGCACCCGGACTGCGTCTCCGCTAGCGTGTGCTTGCTCCTAGGAGACATTCCCAGAAACCAAACCGCTTTCTCTGATTGAGAATATTCCTCAGTCGAGAGGACTGGATACTGATGTATTCTGGATCACCCGTAGGTATTTAAAAAAAAAAAAAAAAGATACTGCTTGCTTCCCCCCAAGCCCCACTCAGCAGGATAGAACCTCAAGTTGTAAAAACTAGTTCGACCCCGTCCCATCCCGCACCTAAAGTTTCGGGCCCGCAAAAGTACCAGGACTCCATCACGTTGGTTATAAAATTTATTGATCTCTCATTTAGGAATTAAAAGTAAAATCTTGAAAAACCTGAAACAAAATAGCCCCTTCCCCACCATCCAAACGAAATCCGAACACGTTAACGTGACGAAATAAAACAGATCACAGCAGAAATCACCGACTCAACAGCCTAAATGCGAACTGCGGGAGATACACGCACACTTGGCTATAAATTAACATTGGCGTTAGCAGCCGCGCCCCTCGGCGCGGTCAGGCCCCCCAAACCCCACAATGAAAACAGATGCAACGCGACTGGGGTCGGGGGCGTTGCATTTCTCAGGCCGGCCTCACCATCTCTCTCCCATTCACTCACTTCTCGATTAATAGCAAACTAACAGACGACATTTTCAAATGCAACAGAGAAACCCAGAAGGAGGGGGCTGCTTTTTCTCTGCAAACATCACAGCGATTCCCAGCCTACAAAGGGGCAAGGAGGGCAGGCAGCTCTAGAAAGTCCCATTTCCGCTGTTCCAGACTTCTCTTCGCTTTTGTACAAAACCCGACAGCTACAGCAAAACTTTCCGTTCTCCCCATCTTCGGTACAAGGCAACAGTCCCAGGCAAGCAAAGCTAACAACAAGGCGTCCCAACTTGGGGTGCGGGGCAGGGTGGGGGCGAAGGGCGACTAGAGCAGGCCTGAGCTCAGATGTGGGTCAGCGGCACCGTTCCGTTGACCGCAGTCCCGGTGCCTTGGTAGTGCTGGTGCACGCCGTGCAGGCGGCCGCCGGGGAGCGGAGAGGCGGCGTCAGCTGCGTCCCCGCCGGGTGGCAGGTACATGCTAATCATGTCGCGCAGGTCTCCGAGACACGCGCGCTGCGAATGAGATGCGATGGCGGGCGGCGGTGAGCTTGGCTCCGACTTCACCACCGAGCTCATGGGACCCAGGCTCATGGCGGCGGCAGCGGCGGCGGCCGCAGCGGCGGGCTGCTGCCCGTAGGCGGCAGCGGCAGCGGCGGCGGCTGAGGGCGCCATACCCCCATAGCCCGAAGCGGCGGCGGCGGCGGCAGCAGCATTCATGTAGCTCTGGGCGCCGGGTGGCATCATGGGGCTATACTGCAGGCCGGCCATGTCGTAGCGGTGCATCTGCGGCAGCGCTGGCGGCGGCGGCGGGCTGCTCATAGTCGGGGGCTGCGCGTAGCCCAGCTGCTCCTGCACCAGCGAGTACGCGCCGTTGGCCCAGCCGTTCACGTGTGTATACGTGTCCAGGCGCTGGCCCACGCCCACTGGGCTGTTGGCCGCCGCGGCGGCGGCGGCGGCCGCGGCCGCGGCCGCGGCTGCGGCGCCCGGGGACAGCAGGCCGCCAGGCAGGGAGTACTTATCCTTCTTGAGCAGCGTCTTGGTCTTGCGGCGCGGCCGGTACTTGTAGTCCGGGTACTCCTTCATGTGCACCGCGCGCAGTCGCTTGGCCTCGTCGATGAAAGGTCTCTTCTCGGCGTCGGTCAGCAGTTTCCAGTCGGCACCCAAGCGTTTACTGATCTCGGAGTTGTGCATCTTGGGGTTCTCCAGGGCCATCTTGCGCCGCTGCCCGCGGGACCATACCATGAAGGCATTCATGGGTCGCTTCACGCGGTCCTGGTCGCTGCCCCCGCCTCCGCCGCTCGCGCCACCGCTGCTGCCGCCGCCTGTGTTCGCGCCGCTGGCTGCGTTCGCGCTATTCTTGCCTGCGCCGCCGGAGACTGCCGGGCCGCCGGCGCCCGCCGCTGGGGTGGGTGGCCCCACGGGGGTTTTGAGCTCCGTCTCCAGCAGGCTGTACATTGCAGGGGCGGGAAGAAGGTGCGCCAGCGTGGCGGGAGGAGACGGCGCTCCTGGAGCTGAAGCGGCCACGGCGAAAAGGCCCGGGGACTCCGTCGGAGGGGCGTTTGGGGGCCGGTGGGTCAGCGGGTTGGGCGGGAAGGGCAGGCTTGCCAAAGTGCTCCGTTTCAAGTTAGCAGGAACCCGCAGGCTACTCACACCTGAAGCACCGTCTCGAGTAGGTCTTATTCGCAGCTTGGTTGGGCGCTCGCCGGGCTCCTTTATATACCTGCTCGGATCCCTGGGGGTTGGGGCTTGGTCCGCCCCTCCCCACCCGTAGGCCCCGTGATTGACAGACTCGTAGTGATGAGCCCTGGCCAATCATCACCAAGCCCCCGTTTGTTACAGCTGGAAACAAAGTTGAGGGAGCCCTTTCGTTCACCCCCACACTCCTCTTTGGGTCGGGTGACGTGATGAGAGTTATTCAGGAGGCGGGAGTCCGGGAGACTCACTCAGAGACCACCAATTAGAGTCTCAAAAAGTTTGAAAGAACGAAACCCAAGGAAGTCATAGGGGGAGGGGCGCGCGAACAGAATTTCGGGGAGGGACAGGGTTTGCCTGCCAGGTTCCAAAAACAACTTTGCCACTTTGTCTCAGCAGCTCGGTGCCCCATCCTGGGGCCAATCTACAAAGCTTCCCGCTGTCTGCACAGCGAAACTCTTAACTACTTCTGCCAGCGCTAGGTACACTGGGCACCGCCAGCTACCCAAGTGGCTTGGGGAAGTAAAGATGAACGGAGGTGTCCTGGGCTTGCTCCTCCAAGAAGCCCTTCCTGGGATTGATTACTGGCTTCCCAGACCTTGGAATGAGAGGGCCAGTACATCCAGAAGCAAACGAGGGCCAGGGACCAGGGCATGGGAGACAGGCTTCAGGACTGCGGATTCCACTGGGCAGGGGAGGCTCTCCTGGGCTTTGCAGAAAGGCGAGCGGTAAAATGGGGAGTATCTACCCGACAGAGGGGGTGAACTGGTCTCCGCTCTCTCGCTCCCGGGCCCCCGCTTAGCGGCCTCTTTTTGTCTCTGCTCTCTGGCCATTTCGGTTTTTCCAGTCCGATGCCCCTGAGGGGGAGGGTCAGGCCCCTTGGAAAATCCGTTTTCATGGCAACACGGAGCCTCTCCGAGTGAAAGAAAAGTTTCTTGGAGAGGGGGAAGGTGACCGGAGCGGAGTCGAGTCGGTCCTCGGGGTGGAACGTAGGGCCCCCTCCGCTGGCGGCGCACCTGCCGAGACCGCTCAACTCGGCTCTCCGTGCGCAGCCGCGCTGCCACCCTCCGAGAAGGTACCGCTAACGGATTACGTGTTTCTCCTTTCTTGTTTTACAGCTTCCCAAACTAGAGCCCTGACACTCCGCGTGTCGGGTTGTCTGCCAAAGACTTTCGGCGGCACAGCCACCCTGGCTGCCTGGAGAGAGAACCTGACGACAATCGCCGCCGCCAGCTCAAGCGAGTGGCATAGCATTTGAAAGTCCTGGAGCCGCCCAAGGCGGCAAGTGGGAATGGGAAGTCTTCTAGGCAGATGTGGCAGAAACCAAAATAAGGTGCTTGTGTAGTGTGGCATCTCGCCCCTCCCCACCTTATCCTCATGGAAAGGTGGGAGACCAAAATGAATGCGTAAATTTTAAGTGTGCTGGGGGAAACCCCAGTATCCTAGCTTTTTAGTGTCGACACAAAATATCGTCCTGAGACTATTGCACGCTGGGCTCTCCCCCCTTTCTCTGCTGCAATAATTAAAAAGTAAGCTGCAGCGACCTGTAAGGCCGAGGAGGCCAGCCCCTTTGGCCCCAGGCCCCGGGAACTGCTGGTACTAGAATTCCTGCTCCCGGCAGGCATCACCTTCCAGAAGTTTGGAATTTTGAAAGCTGCCTCTTAAGTTTGAGTTCCACCTGGTTTGAGTCGTCCACAGGCAAGGGTTGCAGTCAGTTGGGTGGGTGTACGGATTTAGGATTTTTAAATAAACTATCTGGAAAGGTTCCGGGTTATGTGTGTGTGTGTGTGTGTGTGTGTGTGTGTGTGTGTGTGTGTGTGGTGCACGCGCGCGTAGCACAGCTAACACAGGCTGGAAGGCAAGTTTCAAAAAACATACTTTTGCCATCCACACTTGTACCTGTTTTCTTGATAAACTGGCTGACAAAGCCAAATTTTCTTAGATAAATCCACCCTCCCCTAAAAAAATAATGTCAGTGGCTACTGCCTTTCCACCGCCTACTCTACGTGCCCTCTCTGGGCTTTACTGCCCCCCCCCCCACACACACTCCAGGCCTGTTGCTAAGTGCAAAGCAGTTTAGGAAACGACTCAACCAACGCGGAGCCTGGCGTCCAGTGGCCTGACAGATGTCAGGATTCCTTCCAAGTCTTAGGACCCAAGTAAGTCATAGCGATGACAGCGCCTGGGCTGCAAATTTACCAATGCAGAAGACGAGGGGCTGGCCCCGCACCCCTCCCAGAAACAGATTTTCGGGGGGGGGGCTTGTCACCTCTCCCAGCTGTTTGTCATTTGATCACGCCTAGTCCGTGGCTTTTCTGAGCTCTTTTTCCGCATTTTATCTTCCTGCCAGATTTACAGAGGCACCCTCTCCCACTCCCTTGCTTCCCTCGGTGGCGGGTGATTAAACCGATTTTCGTGCGAGTTACTTCTGGGGTGGTCCGCACAGCCCCAAGTACCACGCTAATTTCCTTCGATCCTCTCCTAAGGAAACTTTATGATCCACACTACCATTTGAATCGCCAAGCAATGTTACCATTGTGCACGTGGGGAAATTGAGAAAAGGCTGGAAGGAAATCAGTTTTCATGGCCACCCAGGCAGGAACCCAGCGGTGCGACTTTCGCTGAGGTTCGGAGTAAGAGATGCTGCAGGCACAGTACCCGAGTGGCCTCCATTCTGGCGAGGGCTTCCGGTGGGAAGCCAAAGAGCCGGCGGACTGTGAACTGCAAAGTCTCTGATGTACACCCTGCCCCCATCAAGGAAAACAGAACAATATAGTAGGACCTAGGACCAGTCTTTTCCAACCGCCTGGGGAGAAAGCGAGCTGAGACTCATTCTCGCCCTCCCGGGGTTTCTGTGAGCCAGTAGGCAGCTAGCAGAGCCCTGGATCCCAGGCTAGGAGCAACGCCAAGCTCCCCTTCCCCAGTACGGCCCCCCCCCCCCCCCCCCCCCCCCCCCCCCCCCCCCCCCCCCCCCCCCGCGCGCGCTCCCTAGAGAGCTAAAGCTCCCTCCGACTGGGGCCAAGATTGGGGCTCCCAGAACCCAGGGCGCGACAATAGCGCCGTTTGTTGGCTTCAATTGGAAATTTCACACAGAGTCTCTCCTCACCCTGTAGGGCTTCAAGGTCGCACCAATGTTTGAAAGAGAAATATCTGACTTGGCATCCGGGCAGAAGTAGTGCCCATCCGCAGAGTAAGGATTATTGCAAAACTCCAGGAATGCAGGCTCTAGCGTGACTGGCCAAGTTTACTCTGGTTACATGGGGCACCCTGTCTTCATTCCTCTGCTGCGAGCCTTTGCTGAAATCAGGTGACACAAGGGCTTTATATCTGCGAAGTACATGTGTATTTATTAATTGTGGTTTAGAGTTACTGGTAAAGAAAACAGGGAAAGGACTGTCCTGCCTTGATTCCTCCTAGTAACTGCTCAAGGGAGAACTTTTTCAGGCTCTAGGCTAATTAGAACCCAGCCTCTTAGAAGAATTGCCTTCTTTGGTGACCTCTGGAGGAGTGATGAGGATAGCCAGTATTTTAGGTTGCCCACATCTGCTGAGGACTAAGAGTAAGGGTCGCCCTCCAGCCATAGCCCAGCCTTCCCTTTTCAAGTTTTTCAAGGGGAGCACAGTCCAGCCAGCCATCTGCTTCTGAGGAAGTTAGAACTTATCCTAGAGACTCTGGGACAAAAAAGCTTGCATTTCCAAAAGTAGTCATTCCTATTTCTTCCTAAAGAATATCTCTCAGACTGTTTAGTCTGGTTTAGTGAAGATTGTGTGTGTAAATCACAGCTTTAGAGCCTTGATCAAAAAATCAGAGGGTCCTGGTCCTGTTGTAGAACCAGCCTTTGTTAAAAAAAAAAAAAAAAGTGGGAAATATCACTATCACTCTAATGGGGTGAAACACTTAGCTAGCACCTTTCAGTCCCCAGGAGGATGTTCTCTAGGATCCCCACTCCACCCTCTGCCCTGACAATTGGCAGCACTACCCAGATACCATTGGAAAGACCCTTTCTTACAAGTCTGGCTGGTAGATACAAGCTATAGACAATAGCCTGGCAGATACTCTCTAAAGAACCTTTAGGAGCTTCCAGGTGTGATGACATAGACTTCCAAGTATCATAAAATCTGCCATAGGCAGTTCAAATGTATTCTATTGCAAATTGGTGTAGCTCTGTTGGGGGAAGGGCATGATATACTTTTTAAAAATGAGTTTCTGTGTTCCATTAACAGGGTTAGCAGAGCTATATTTGGATACACTGGAGTCCCCCTGGCCCATATCTCCATGCTCAGTTGTAAAGATTGCTTCCACCCACAGGGCATTCAGATATTCATCACCAGCTATCTTTTCCCTAGTGTGCAACAAGTACAAGGAATTCAACAGCCTTTGCTTTCAGTGGCCTCATGTCCTACCTCAAAACCCAACATTCTTTTTCCTTGAGGAAGAAGGGCTCAGTCTAGGAACTGGGTCCTGTTTCCATAGGTCGCACTGAGCCCTGGTGGTCAGACTCTTTGCTTCCCTCCCTACCTCCTCCAGTCCCTACAGTTCAAAGCACTGCTCAGCTCTCCAGACTACCAAACTTGCACCCCTGGAGAGCAGCCTCCAGGAACCTTACACCCTATAGCTAAGCCTGCCCTCCCAGGTGGCCAGTTACTCCCTCCCCCTTAGGTGACCACAAAGACATGCTCCCCAGAGGTGACCTGTAATGGTTATTAGTATGTAGAGTTGTGACATGGCTTCACAGTTCTACAGCAGGGGTGTGAGCCCCCCCTGGCCTGACAATCCTCTCTCAAGAATGGAAAGGGGACCTGGTATCAGTAGATCTCCAGTCACTTCCAATGTGACCGGGCAAGTTCACTTGTCCCAACCACAGGGGGCCCAGGATGGTGGCCAGGGGCTTGGTAAAACATTCTAGAGAAAATTTAAATCTCAAGGCAGCATCCACCTGTTTCCTTTCCTCTCTCTCTCTCTCTCTCTCTCTCTCTCTTTCTTTTCTTTTCTTTTCCTTTTTCTCGTTTTCATTTTCTAAGGAAGTGAAGAGCCGTAGAATTCGATGCGCATAATTTCTTTGTTCCTTTCTGGGATGTCATTTCTTGACACTACACTTTTGTTCTGCAACCATTGTGTGCTAAGTTATAAACCCAGTGCAGTCAGGGAACCCCGCCCGTTCCCACTCCGCATCAGAAAGTGGAGGTGGCCTACCTAGGAAAGAGGACTGTGAGCCAGTGAGCTCCTAGAGCCCCCCACCCACCTGCCTAGCTGGTCCACAGAGAAATCGGCCCCGCAGGAAGCACATCGGCTGCGCAGGACCCAGCAAGCCGAGAGGCAGACGCTGCTGAGCCGATGTCCCTGGACCCCTGACTGTTGCTCCTTCCGGAGCCGCGTCTTTGAATGAACGTTTGCAGAGCTCCATCCAAGGCGGTAGCTCGCGAAGGAGAGCAGGGGAGAGGACCCGCGGCCTGGAAATAGCTAGTGTAAGGCTCTTGTCTGATGTGGAGGGAGCCTGGCGCTGGCGTTTGGGGGTTGAGGACGCTGTCATCCCAAGTCCATTTCTTTGGAAAGGTCCCCAGGTTAGGACTTTGAGGCTTTGCTAATGTGTTGTTTGTGAATTAACACGGTTTCCCCTTGTTTCTGAACATATTTCCTCCCCCAGCACTGCCTAACTTTCATTAGAAAAAGCAACGGGAAGAATGTCCCAATAACCCTTTCTAAAAGGAAAAAAAACCTGCCCTATTTGTAGGCTGGTTTCTTTACAAAGCCATAAACCAACCTTATTTTCTAGTTCCAATGGCTATCCCTTTATGAGATATATTATTAAAGAAATCCGACACTAATTGTGCCGATTTAACTTGTTAATTAGTTGCAAATAAACTATTCATTAGTGGTAAAATAAAATAAAACCCACACGCCTAGATATCATTCCACATTCACATATTGTAGTGTCTGCATAGCATAGGCATACTAAATTAAGTTCCTAAAAGGTTTCTCCTCAGGATAAATAATTAAAATATATTCTACTTTAATTGACATTATAGAGGACATAAATGAACTTTTCCTTTTAGAAAGAAATAGCCATTTCTAAATAAAGCTTGCAGTCTGGAGAATGGAGGCTTCAGCCAAATGAATAGTCATTACTACCTTTTCAACGACGTGGGCCTTTTGATCAGAAAAGAAATTAGCTCTAAAAAACAGACAATGGAAGCCTGCCCTGCAATAGGAAGAAAATTAGACAGCCAAGGCTCTTCACAACACCTATTTCTATAAACCATAGAGCTCCTTGCTTTTCAATTACAGCTGTTCATTTCATATAAGGAAAGAGGAAAACAGGCCTCTAATGTAAACTCGCTTTCACCATAAAACCTTGCTCCTGGCTCACAGCCAGGCTGCCTACTTACTATTGTTTTTAGTCCTCTCATCAATTAGCTAATACTATATATTTTAAATGACTCTGGGGGTTTTCACAGACCCCATTCCCACTTCCCCATCTAGACAAAACTCAAACTGGACTCCTATGAAAGGGCTACCATTCAGTGTAAAGACACTTAAATATATAAAGTTTAATGTTTCTATTGTTCCTCAAAGAAAAAACATATTGAAACCTTGCTTTTTTTTCTCTATATTTCTTAGTCTATCATTGAAAGACCCAGACAAGGTAATGACAGGGGAGGGACATAAATGAGCAGCTTTCAGTATTGTTGTTAATTGTTCACAGAGCTCAATACATCTCTAGATAATTTTTCTGTGCCCTTTAAACTAATTTGGTTTACACATCTTTATGTTTTAAAAAATATGAATTTTGAAGTTTGCTGGCCCCATTGGTTTGGTTTCATTAGATAGAATTTCATTTAAAAATGTTGTCTTCACCGTTTTCACATTATCTTGCCTGCAAGAAAAAAATAATCCTGCTTGTGTGGTGTGATACAAAATTAAATCTTTCAGCACATAAAAATGATAATATGAGAAAAATATTCAGTAATGATGCTAGTGAGCCTTAGCCTTTAAATATATCTTCTAGAAACACCAAAACAGTTGGGAACTTGGAAGGCTTTACTTCCTTTGAAAGTAAAATACTTAAAGCTGGGCATGGTGGCACATGCCTGTAATCCCAGTACTTGGGAGGCTGAGATAGGAGGATCACAGGTTGGAGGGCAGCCTCAGTAGCTTAGCCAGTCTCTCAGCAACTTATTGAGACCTATTTCCAAATAAAAAATAAAAAGGGCAGGGGGTGTAGCTCAGAGATAGAGTCCTCCTCTGGGTTGAAACCCCAACACACACACACACACACACACACACACACACACACACACACACACACACAGAGTAAGATACTTACTATTTGATCTTTATAATTGATTATATTAGTTTTCTGAAGAATTAAATAGTAGTGCAATGGGATCTTAGTGTTTATGATTGTGTTAAGGAAATGCCTTAAAATCATGTTTAAAATATATGAAGACAATTGATTTATTCAAAAAATAAGGAAATATTTTATATAACGATAGTCATTTAAATAAAATAACACTATAACTATGGACTTGTCCCTCAGGAGTCTTATGCTTCTGAGTAGGAACACAAATGTCCTCCAAAAGTCATGTGCTAAAAAGGTTTGGTTCCGCCGGGCGTGGTGGCGCACGCTTGTAATCCCAGCATTCGGGAGGCTGAGACCGGAGGATCTGGGTTCGCGGCCAGCCTCAGCTACCTAGTGAGGCACTCCACAACTTAGTGAGACCCGGTTTCAAAATAAAGAATAAAAAATAGGGCTGGGAGTGTAGCTCGGAGGTAGAATGCCCCCTGAATTCAATCCCCAGTACCGAAAAAAAAAAAAAAAAAAAAAAAAAAAAAAAT